>JJOG01001810.1:0-10435 GCA_000715275.1 Gyrodactylus salaris
ATATTTACAATATTTCTTTATTGAAGAAAACTAAAGCCACGAATGTACCATCGCTAAACGCGTTTCGTAGCTTTCATCAGTAGCGAATAGGTAGTCTTCTAATGCATAAATAAAACGAAACTGTGAATTTCAAGTCATCAATGAATTCTTCTTTGAGCTTTTTGTAATTTTCATCAACTCAAGTTTCTTAAGAGGCGATGGTACATTCGTGGCTTTAGTTTTCTTCAATGAAGAAATATTGTACTCTTGTATCCATAGCTTCAAGGAGAAGTTAAAACTTATTTATCTAGGGTTATAAGGGGTAGAACTTACGCGGAAAATACAGTTGTAAAAAAGAAGAGACTATTCTTCACATTGGTGTCCGATGTCACCATAGTTATACCGACTGAATCCATAATTGAGCTCGTAAAGTCGACATCATCAGTTAATCCCGAATCGATCATCAAGGGTCCAAGACCTACGTCTCCGTTCGATAATAAAAAAATGTGTATCATTTATAGGGTTTATTCTACTCATTAATCCCACAAGGCAGTAAAGTGTGTACTAAAACCTTCTTTTGTTAAATTTAAATAGTTTTTCTTAAATCTATATGCATTTTATTGGTTTAATAATAGATTATCAAAAATCATATGCAAAGGGTCTATAAAGATGAAACTAACCATTGTAGCAATGCCTTCAAAAATGCCTGTTAGACTGTCGCCCTCAGTGAATATACCGTAATCGCTTTTATCAACAAGTGAATACTCATATGTAAGGTTGAGTCGTTTGGCAATCTCCTCGAAAATGTTCACAAACAGGCCCGTAAAGGTCCCATCTTTATTCACCACCACGAAGGGCTCTTCCTATTTTACAATATACAGTAGGGTTAATAATCAGTTATATTCAATTTACCTCTATCAAGAGAACTTTTAGGGTGAACCTCGAAGTTGACAGATTCGTCGATTCTTTCACCAAGAGTTCATTTGGGTAATTAAAGGTGATCTGAGTCTAGAAAAGACAGAATTATTGGACATTTATATTTTACTCATTTGAAATACTCATTTTGTATATTTCAACAAGGTATTCTTGAGATGAAAATCTATATCCTAAAAGTGCAGTGCGTACGCTAGGAAATTTTGCTAATTTCAAAGTAGGATTGATCCTTGAGTACATTGAGTCAGATCAGCTCTCTCATAATTTCCCTACGATTGCTCAATAAATAGTGAAAATAGAACCAACGTTGAGAATCTTTTCTTCTTCAACTGAGAAATATCTCATTGAATTGACCCTGTGCCAATAACTATCGGTAAAGTCTATCGTTCGTAGAGGTCCCATCCAGGTAGATAGCTAAAAATTAAATTAAATAGATATCTTGGTAAGCAGATTTTCTAATTCACGAGATATTTTTTAAATTAGAAAAAAATATTTAATTACTTTTGAATATCCTCCAATAAAGTCTTTTGTTCGGCTCATGCCAAGTACGGAAGCATCTAAACAACTGGAGAAAGTTGTTCGTTTCCATTTATTATTTTGTACTAAATCCTTGAAAACCGTTAAACCAGCAAAGATGGTCTCGTAACTCGTCAATGAAATGATCTAGAAAAATGGTTTTACTATTGGCAACACAAATCGTGAGTTTGCCTTTCATGAAACTTTAATCATCTCTGTATATAATCTCACCTTGTCCTGATATGTTAAACTCTGTGTGGGATTCAATTGAGATAATATCTTCTTCCTGAGATCTCCATCAGTCTTTTCATTGTTCATGGTAACACAAAAGAAATGATCATATGAATTCGGTAGGGTACATTTTCCCCCGACCGATTTAACACACATTATCTCACAGGTTGAGAGGTCCAGGGTGTCACTTTGATCGAACATGACCCAATTCCGGTAATAGGAAGGTGTGAAATTTTTATTTTCCGATTCAAATTTCAGACTATTCAGTAGATTTTTCGTGTTCTTTGAATTTCCAATGAACAGCCAAGCCTAAAATTATGAGAGTTATCATAAATAGGTGGTGTATCAAAAATTCTTATTTTAAATTTATGGAAAAAATCATACTCACAAAAGAATGTATTCCCCTTCTCGTTGCTGTAATGAGCCGTGACAATAGTCCCGGGTCTTCAACTTGACTTTCGAGGCTTGGAATTTGATAATAGTTCACTGAAGGTGTGTCCTGTGAGTCTGGATATGCAAATGCATTCTCAACACCTAATAAGGGTTTATTATTTTCAAATAGAATTTTCTAAAGTAAATAAAAGCAACAAGTTTATCAACTGACTAAAGGGGACTATTGATCCTATTTTTTGGTGAGAGAAAATGCATAAAGGCTTGAAATCTAATTATTTTTGTTACCATGGAGGAAAGGCTAATTTTTTAGCTTGAAAATAATCACACAACACTTTTTTATGCTACACTCACTTATCGATGCGTCAAATATAACAGACATGTCAGAATGTGTATTTCTCAAGAGATAATTTGTAAATGATCCCATGGATCCCATAATAGATGGATGTAGGACCGCTGTGCTAAGTCCCTCAGCAATCTCCTCATCCAAGCTACATTTCGAAAGGTCAAAACCTATGTACGGAATATCCATCTGCTTTATGAAATGATAGCTTAGACAAAAGTCCCTCGATGCAAAGGGATCCTGCGTTAAATCAATTATCAAATCGATCCCATCAGCTGAAGTTATCTCATTGCAAACTGTAAAGGAAATTAGGACTTGAAACCGTACTAGATTTTATTCTTTTCAAGACTGGATCGTCATTTTGAAAGATGATATTTTTTACCTTTATCGTTTCACTGGAATTATTAGCCAAAGTGAGAGTTGGGCCAACTCTATTAATGGTGAAATCGATCATTTTATCAAGATAACTTCTCTCGCTGTTGTAAAATATTAAAATTCGATAAGAATTTATAACAATAGGCATGAGCAGCGTGGAAAGAATTAGTTTTATCCACAAATCCTTCATTGAAAGAGAGTAGGGAAGGAATTGCATTGAGTAGTAAATATAGAGAAGAAGGGGAAATATTGGGGACAGAGAGGGATACCTTGTGTGTCATGAATCACTCAATGATTTTCATTGGCTGATAAAGACGACAGCCAATGAAATTTACTCTTGTCCAAAAATATGACAAACTCTTGTAATAAACCATGCTGCTTTTTCATTAGCCTTCATTTGCTAATAGACGACATCATTGTTAAGGGTGCGCTCTACCAAGTTCTATCGTTGTGTGATTCTCTCAAGAAGCCATAATTAAATTCACACATTGAGAGAGACTATTAATAGTCGAGGCCGTCTCATCTTTGGATTAACTACGGAATAATTGTATCATTGTAGAAAGAAGAGTCAATTTTTATGACGTCATTAAAGAATACAGTGGTCTTGCAATCCCCCGCTACAAGCCAGAGGAAGACCTTGACCCCTATGAATGTGAACAGTGAGAATGAAAAGGTTTACTTTACTTCAACACCGTGTCGTAAGAAGAAGATTGGCGATTCTTTCGTTTCAAGGTACCAAGATACATCCACGTTGAATGAACAAGATGAAAATCAACCAAGGTCAACATCAGTAAGTTGATTAATCTACATTTAAAATCTTTTAACCGGAAATAGAGAGCTATTCTCTGTTGCTAAACTTGAAAATCACACAGTTGAACTCTGTATGAAAAAAATGTTTTTATTTTTTTTTTTTTTTCAAAATAATAAACTCTCTCTCCGATTACACATTCAAATTGTAGATCTATTGACGTTTTGACGCATACAGAAACTTTTTGAACTGAAATTCAATACAGTTGTCTCTAAATTGTAATCATTACAGTATATTGATCTATTGTTTTAAATTTTTGACCCAAATATTCTGTCTGAAAATGATAATCAACGCTACTACTTCTAGAGTTAAATAGATTTTGAAATGAAGATGTTACTTTACAGATTCTCTACCGTTTAAATATAATTTAAATTGATAATTAGGCTGCATTGGACACTAAATATAAAGTACAATATAAATACAAGATATATTCCGTTTGGAATCTTTAACACGAATAGTTTTTCTACATATAAATAATTAGTTTACAAATGTTACTACTTTTAAGTAACGTCGTTGCTTTAAGAATCATTTATGTGTTCTTTTAACATTATATCTTGTAAATTATGCTGATAAAAACTGATGTTTAGACTAAGGCATTTGTCTCGTAAAACACAGTGAGTTTGCATTCATAGCATCCCCCTTCTGGATTGTTCTCATGTATTATTCATTATTACCTTGAATTATTTGCGTTAGCCTTGCACGATCTTTATTCAATTTTGCCTTTAATGATTGGCTTCATAAATTTGCAATTTATTCAAAACCTCATTTTCTACCCCGTTAAATTTCTGAGTAAATAAATTGTACATTTTTGAAGCCACGACGATGTTTATGACTGATTAATGATACCTGTGCATGCTGTATCAACTTTTGAATGCATTCTCATGACATGTTATATAATTTGCTTTCAAGGCAAATATTTAAAAATATTCCCATTCCCCTTGAACCTCTATGGACTAAATGTGGACTTGGATTTCTCTCTAAATACTCTCAAGTAAAAAGGTTTTCCTAGTTAATACTTTAGTTACATGTTAGAGGTGTCGTTGTGCATTGCCATTTATGTAATCATTTATTTATTTATTCATTGTGTCTTGCTATTTTAATTAGTCTTGTATCATAAGCATGCTTTTAATTTAAATCCACATATTCACTAACTGAAGAATCGAGAAAAATATTTAACGATAAAAAATACCTAATGGTACACTCTACGTGTGTGTACTGCTTGTGAATAAATCTAGTTTATGTGTTTAGCAGGCAAAATAAATCGATAACATCAATGACTAAAGCTCCCCATCATGTGGAAATTATATTTGTCTGCCCCATTTTCATTTTCTCATGTGTGTGCACAATCATCAGAAGAGATGTCTTCTCATTGGCTCTCTGCTTCAATTGTGTTAGCTAGTATTTTCCCAAATAGCTTCAAGACTCGACTAGAAACCCTCACAAAGAATACACCAATCACAATTAGATATCCATCTTTTTGTGCTACTTATACGTTTTTTGTCAATATTCAAGTTGGTAGAAAAAGAATCCGTATTTATTGCATAGGTAATAAGAGGTTGCAAAAAAATACTTGTGGCATTATAAAAATTCTGTGATAAACACCTTGCCTATTTTAGTCATCTTTGTTCAAACTTTTGATTTTCTTAAATAACCAAAGCTAATGAGTGGAGAAACCATGTTGTCAGCCGTTGTTAGCCAGCCACTAGCTACAAATATCAATAACACGTCAAATAGCGAGACAAATTTCAATGAAGACTCCAACATGGTAAGTAAATCAATTTCTTAATCAAATTTCCCTCTAATGTTTGAATCCCTTTTCAAGTTCGAAGACCATGAGAGTACTGTTAAACAGTCGTATGATGTCATAAAACCGAGTCAACTAAACCTCTCAGCTATCAAGCAGAGCATATTGGAGAGTGGTGAAGAGGGTACCGATCAGAGCCAGTCTAATGCCAATTTACAGAGCGAGTCATCTCCTAACCATGAGTCTTCTGCTAATTCACCAAACTCATCTGGTGCTAGTCCCAAGAGATTACACGTTTCCAATATTCCGTTCAGATTTCGCGAAGCTGATTTACGACAACTACTGGGAGTAAGTATACTTGCTTCATATCCCCCCTAGTGAATGAATAATTTCTTCTTTAGCCTTTTGGGAATATACTTGATGTCGAGATAATCTTCAATGAACGAGGCTCCAAAGTAAGCAAAACTATTTTTACTTTTGCTTTTAATCTACTTGTCAGTAATACCGTTTACTAAAAGTAGAAGAAATTCATTTTTTCCACTCTGTGACTCACAGATGGAGGCTCAATTTTAGTGAATAAAATACAAATTAATTCTAACAAATACTCTTATTTATCAGGGTTTTGGCTTCGTAACATTTGCAACAGCCGAAGATGCCGATAGAGCGAGAGAGAATCTCAACGGTACTGTGGTTGAGGGTCGCAAGATTGAGGTGAGTCTTTCAATATTTACCATTCACACCCTCATCTCCCTACCCCCGTGTGTTTGTTTGTACGATTATCTTTTCTGGCATGTTTTAATACTACAGAATTATATTCAATCTCAAGTTCATCTTTGAATTCCCCGCTCTTCATTCTAAACCAGTTTCCCAACTTCTACATAAAGTTCAGAGTCAGATGATGAAGATGATGGACCATCTCTCATAAATGCTGCATGCTAAATCTTCTGCAATCAGTGGACACGTTGAATCTCTAAGGCCAAAACATGTTTTGTTTACTTTTTGTCTATGAGCATGATTTTTCTCTAGCGCAACGTGTAATCTCTGACATAATGTATAGTTCCTTATAATCATGCATTTAATGTATGCAAGATCACGCACATTCTAAAGATACAAAGAGATTATTAGAGAATGTATGAATTCTACATTACTGTTCTAACCTTTCTAATAAATTCATAAATAAACGTTAATCAATATAATTAAAGAGGGCAATGTGTGTTACATCACGTTTGCATTACGACGTCAATGAAATGAGTAAGTACAAACCAACAGTTATGGTTCTCGAGCGTTCCTTTATCTCTCTTCTTTGTGAGAAGATCAAAATGTGACTTGTTATTACAGCATGTTTAGAGAGAATTAAAAGAGAACTAAAGTTACGCGTGTCTATGGCTCTTAGTAAACTGTTTACACTGTACAGTTATATTAATTATAATCATGTATTTGAAAAAGGAGTATGTTACAAAACACTGCCAGATCCTCACGATGAGTGAAATAACATTTTTTTTCTCTTTATGTTTTTTCATTTCAATTTTCCTCTTATATTCTCATGGCTCTTCAAGTCACCCCTGACTCCCTGACCTAAGGACAAAAATTGCATTTCTGCCTGTTCTTATCGACTGAGGTTTCTGGCATTTGAATTCTGAATGATTTGTATGGTCTCATGTTTGGAATTGGTAGATGAAACGAAATTTCTTTATTTTCTCATCATCAACAATAACGAAAAAATCATCTCACTGAATTCACTTATACTTATGCCAGTTGTTGATCCTTTGATTCTAAGTATTGTAACCTTTTGAATCGCATATCCACCTGTAATCAACTGCAAGACTCCATCTATTGTGTAAAGTCTCCTCGTTAACATACACTCCTCCACATCAAGATTGCGAGATGTATTATAATTCTTTATTCTGTCCTTGTGTTGAAGGCTGATCTAGCCCGATAAAGAAGAAATTGCCAATTGACTGTTGAATTGATTTTTATATTAATTTCAAGTTGTTGCCTGTTAATTAGAATGAATCCATTCTTATCTGAATTTTCATTTTACTTGAGCAGCTTCATTATATCTAACGCCATTGGCTATTTGAAAAGATGTTGGTTCTCCTCCATTAAATGTGCTCTTCTGATTGTCATGTAGTCTTGAGCATGTTTATTGGACAAAAGGGTTACATCAGGCTAGTAATACGTATAACTTGCGTCTATCATTTATAGTGTGCAATGCATATTGAGTTATAACTGAGAGTTACGAAATCCAGGCATAATTGAATCAAAAAATGTGTAGACTGTCATTTGAAGCCTAATTTAATTTTGATGATGATTGCCCGACATTTTCACTTCTTATTCTGACAAACTTTTGGATTTATCCTTTATGCAGAAATTGCTTTTATTTGTCGGATTGTTTTGACATGTCAATTATGGTTGATCACGACCATTGGTCCACTCTTTCATATGAGAAATGTGAAGACGCTTACTTTATAGCAATCTTTGCTCTAATTCAAGGTGCTTTCGATTTTATTTGATTTTTAAATATTTTAGATTAATAATGCCACAGCAAGAGTCATGACCAAGAAGAAATCCTATGTTGTTGATCAACTCAAGAGTGAGTGAGATGAGAAAATTCGTAGAAGTTATGTATTAAGGAGAGTCGTCAAAAGTAAAGCCTGTCTACTTTTATTGTTATTTTTTTCTCATGAAAAAAAATGTTGATAAACCATTCAAACCATTTTTGATGAAATTCGGCTAAAAATAACCTAAACCTTTTCTTATAGTGCCTCAGAATAATCAGATTGCTGCATTTGCTGCTATGGCCCTGAGAAATGCTGGCTGTTTGAGCGGAGGTAGTCCTCACGGCCTAAACGGAATAAATCCAGCCCTTTTAACTATGAACCTTCAGACAGGAGGCCTCAACTTTCCCGGTATGGTCACCTCGGGAAATAACAATGGGAATGGTATGCTTTCAAATGCTGGTCCTGTCGCAGGAATGAATCCAATGCAATATCATTTATCAGTCAATCAATCAGGAGCCTGTAGCAGTCCCGACATCTCAACCCTATTAGCAATGAATGCAGCGAATCAAGTAGCAGCTATGAACGCTGCAGCTTCCATGAACCCCCTCTCTGCCATGGTCCAACTAAATCAACTCTGTCAGTCTTCAGCGAATGGTAATCAACCGGGCTCTGAAATAGACATTCAGCGGTTACAACAACAAGCCATGGCTAGTTCTCACATGCAACAGTCATCTTCTGTTGCTGCTCAGCAAGCAGCACTTGCCGCTCTTGCAATGTACTCGGGTGGCAATGCCCAACAAAGTGCTGTTCTAGGCCAGCAGAATCCACAGTCACAGTTGATGAATATGATACGTTCATTTGGGAATGGGACACAACAAGGCCAACCCTTGAACAGTCAAGCCAATTCAGGGGCTGGTTCACAACCCCCTTGTAACTCTCCGCCAACCAGTTCTTCATCTTCAGTCACTTCGAATCAGAATGGCCAAGAGAATTGTCAAAGCACCAACGCTGCCACACAAGCTCATCAGCACAATATGAATGTTACGATGGCAGCTCTGCAAAACTTTCAATATCTTCCTGATATGGGTCTTTCAACGGCTGGTATAGATCCCAATTATCTAAATAGAATTGCAATGAATTATTCTGCTTTAGGTTCTCAAAATAACGGCTCTATACCCGCTATTTACAGGGCGAATAACTCTTACCCACGATTCTCCCCTTATTAAAATATTATAATCATCATCCACATAGCCGGATGGTCTTACCTTGAATGCATTTATTTGATTTAAAGACAACCGAATATTTATTTGATCTCGCGACGAATCTTTGTTATATATATATTTCTTTCATTTTTTATTTGTCAAAACTATTGATCAACTCTTATCTTTGAATCAGTTATTTTCTTGAAATAGTTAAAATCAAAAATAAATATTGTTGATGTAGAGACTTTTTCGTTCAGTTCCATGCTGTTTATACCGTTAAATAATAGAGGGATTCATAACTCGATAATTTAAATTACATTCGAATTGTCATCAACATTGGAATTTAAACAAACTTTACTAAATTTTTGTTGCTTGTTTTAATATGCTTTATTTTCAAAATATTATTGACATTCGTACATACAATATTGAAATTACAGAAATTGGCAATGATAGTCAGCGAATCAGATTCATCCATTTTTTGAATGACACGTTACGAGACACAGGGATTGAGCTATTAAACTTTCTACGGGTGAGTAATTTTAACTATTTTTATCTATCTCATCATGAGATACTCATGGCATAACTTACTAATACGTTCCTAATCTGTTTCCTCCAATCTTTCAAACATTAAAAACTAAATCTGTAGCATTCGGACCTATTTTGTTATGGTACTCTATCAATTCATCTAGTTGACTTAGTTCACTGAAGAGATCTAGAGATGAGAAAAAAATCTGTAAATTTCCAAAATATTTGTTAATTTGAATAGTTTTATCATTTACCATTCCATCCTTTTACGATAATTATTAAATAATTAATTTTTCCTAAATCTCTGTGATTATATATTTTCTCAATATTGGATACCGGATAGGGATGAATATTATTCATTGAATAAAAAGTATTTCTTTTCAATTATTCTTGACCGTGGGAATCTTTTGAGTCTCCCAGTGTGATTTGAACTTTAATCTAATTTTCCAGGTGAATGAACATGAATCACGCAAATTCTTGTTCATTATAAAAATTAGTCTCATTATTTCCTCATCACTGCGAAAATTTCCAGACTCCATTAAAACTAACTTGACCGTGGGAATTTTTTCAGTCTCAAGTGTGTGATTTGACCTTTTAACTAAAATTTACGTGTGAAACAATTTTGTGGGATTTACATTTTTTTCTCACGACAATTCAAATTTTCTTATCTCTTTCAAGTACCAATTAAAAATGGTTATTTCTCTTCCATTCAGTCTCCTCCAAGAGAAAAGATCGATTGGATTTCTCCTGGCTTACTCAAATAAAAGAGTTTACGTTCCGTTCTGTCACTAGGTAGCAGTCACTGAAGCAGTCTGCTGTTTGCTCTTAATATTTGTAACTGTCAATAGACTGTATTGAATAACACATTTTTCATATTTATTAGATCTG
>JJOG01001812.1:0-11993 GCA_000715275.1 Gyrodactylus salaris
TTAAGAATTATAGTGATTGATAAAGTTGGAACCAATGACTCTCTATGGCTACCGACCCAATGTTACCATTAAAAGTAGAATTATTGCCTATTTCTAAGGCCTCTTGTATTATTCTACTAAAATAGTTTTCTTCTCTCTTTTAATTAGACAATGTCTGAACCAATTAAATCATGCGAAAAATTTCTTTCTTTGAAATTTAGTCAAGCCGAAATAATATTACAATTAATACAATCCTAACTTGGTAATGATTTCACAAAATTTTAAACAGAAATTTCGCATTGCTTGTGAAGTTTAGACTTGGGACTCAAAAATACATTTAATACATTGGGTTGCTCTTCTCATTGTTAAACTATGAAAGAGCTAATCTGATAATGTGCCATTTCTTAATTTTGTCAATTTCGTGATCCCCAACAATGAATCTTAGATAATTGGCAATATTTGGTGCAACCTGTTTTTCCTTGAATCCAAAATTCAGCAGATGAATTTTCATCTAAGCAATACGTAAGGGGAAAAAATTGACGAATGAAGAATGCATCCGTAAATTGTTAGATAAGGTCCTACAGATTCTCACAACAGATTTTTAACCATTTCTAAAATATATTCCTGTGTATAATTCTACTACGGATGGATGAATATCTATTGAACAATAACTTAATTCAAGATGTAGCATTAGGAATTATTTCTCAAATACTGTATACCTCAAAAGTAGCCATTCTAAGTTAAAATAATTCTTGAGAAAATATGTGATAAAATTTGAAGTGTCTCTTAGAATAGTTACTGATCCGATATGGGAATAAAATCAATATACTTTCGTGAGAATTATCCTCATGTTAATGGACAAAGTAGTATTTAAAATTTGGCCAAATCTGTAGTATGTTTATCTCAACCATTATTTTATTTCTATACCTTGTTTATTTCTTAGAGTTTGGTATTTTTACGCTAGGGTTCTATTGATAATTATTTTGATTACAAGTTTCTAAAATATATAAGCCTCTTTCGTAACAAGTATGCATGAACGTCCATTCGTATTCGATCACGTTATAAGAAATTGTCTGTCTTTCCATCTTGATTACCTTGATGTGACAGCAGAATAGTACTTTTTGGCAAATGTATATTTACTTACAAAAACCTATTCGTATTCTCTAGAAATGAGTAAGTTTGATTCACTTAATTTATTTTCAAATTAACTCATTAAATGTTACACGTAAAAATACTTGTTCACTTTCAAATTTTGATTTCTACATGGTACATTTCAAAATTAAGACTCAACTCTGAGAAGCAATATCATCTCATTGTCCATTAAGTATCGTTATATCTCATCCTTGTATTAGACTGAAAATTAAAAATTTATCAAAAAAATCTTCTTGGACTAATAAGGCTATTAAGGATAGAAAATTATAGTATAATTGAGATCCCAATATAACTAGACATGAGGCCACTGTTAATTGAAAAAAAAGATAGATAGAGAATGCTTCGATAACAAAAATGTCTTCAAATAACCTCAATTATCTTTTGGAAAAACACTACTCGTAAGTAGAAAAAAAATTAGAGCTTTGATGAATCACATTTTTCAACTATGTTTACTTATGAGTAGTGCTTATCCAAAAGATAATTGATAATTCAACTGATTAGAAGGATTATAGCCTATAAGAATCACTTAGTCGAACCAGTTGGGGTAAAAAACTCTCTGAATTACCCCTTAAAAACTTTTTTGTCTATTGGCACTTAGATAATCCCGGGTTAAAGAACTACGTATCGGGAGCCAGAAGGATCATCTTAGATTCAATTTTTAAGAAAGCTACATGGCCAAAGAAAATTCGAGATCTTAATGAGAGAATCAGCAGACTTCAAAATATAGACTCAACTAATGCATGAAATTAAGAAAAATATTTATTATTTCTCACACAAATATGCTTCGCAAGACTCAACCGGGCCACTTGAGCGATTAAACCAACTATATGTCCACTCGATAATCACTTGTACACATTCCAATAGAATATCATGCATTATTCCCTAATTTTTGTCTCTTTTCTAGAAGTTCAATTAATTTAAAGAACATTCAATCAAAGAATAACCAGTTCAAGTCGAACGGTGCCAAACAGGGAAGCTCAAACGTCAAGACTCCGAATAGATATACGAACCAGTCGAGAAGTAAATCGAAGAAAAAGTGTAAGTCGAGATCTACACTTCATTTAGAAAAGGGAAAATAAAATTGATCATTTATTTGCAATTAACACTTTTCAGCTCTAGATTAAAATACTACCAGTATTTGAAAGTTATACTCATTAAATTGGTAGAAACAAATGTTTCGCCTATTAGAAGGAATTAGATTAATTTTTCAAAACAAGATTAGAAAGGTTTTTAATCCCTCCACCTTATCAATGATCCTGTACGCTGTTCAAACTAATTTGGAGACTATGTTGAGATTTTGAATCATTTAAATTTCCAGATTACAACTGTTAAATCATTACCATTTTTTCAGATCAAATAACTTTCTATAATAGAAAAAGTTAGTGTTTACAGGCCACACTGATGATGATCCCTTTATAATGATTTCTTTATATTTTCTGGAGAAGGAGTGTTTTACATTTGGCATATTACGGCACTCATTAGGTTCCCGATGTATCCACTAGCAACTTGATAAGGCAGGCTATTTAAAGATATTTCACTCTCCACGCACCAATTGCTTTGCACCACAAGCACAATGTATGAGAAATGTGCTCAGGGTTGTTATTCATTTCTCGCACATATGCCTTTTTTTGTTGAAATGATAAGAAAGAAAAATTATGTTTTTATTTGAAAAGTTGAAAAGAAAATAAATCGATCTTGGGTAGCACACTAAAAAGGCTAAAATTCTTCTTTTCAAGGTAATTAAACGTTTAAGCTTCCAGAATGTATTTTTATGATATTCAATGACTCTCATTCACTATCGTTTATAGTGGCATTTTTTTAACTTGTAGAGCTAAAGATGCTTTGAATTAAAATCTTTACGCCTTTGACGAAAGAAAACTGAGAAAAGTTTTAGTAATTAATTCAAAGGTAGGAGAAAATTTAGAAACACATAAATTGCATAATCGATATTTCTTATGGTAATATAATTACACAACATTGCAATGATATTTTTTTCAAAAAAGTGCCGTAAATCAAGCATTTTATAACAGCTCATTCATCCAAAGGCTACTCATTAGGGCACTGCTTTTTGAAATAAGATCACGAGGAATGGCTTAGGATTACTCAATTGTATGATGAAGAACTATGAGCTTATGAGCTCAACCCTTATTATCAGCCATTATGACTCCTTTTTCATTGATTAGGGATTCTCAGGCTCAAGTTCAAAAGGTCTTACAAATTAAATCAAACACAGAAACATTTCATGACATTTCAACTGTTTAGAAAAATTGTTATTTTTACCTAGTTAGGATAGAACTAACTCTGTCAGTACGCTATACTCTCTTTCTCTCTATTAGATTTCTTCAACAAATAGGTCAATTAATACTCATTCTATGCATGATCTGTAAACTTATAAAAATCCCACTTATCCTGTTCATAAATTTTTCAGATAATATGAATGAGTCACTTTCGGAAAGAAAACCTTTCTTTTGTTCAATGCTTCAGTTACGACCAAAGAATTTTATGTAGACTTGAACGAAAGAATTTCTGGGGTTCTCTAAAACATTTGTCATAATCCAGTCTGTTGATCCTCATAACTATATAATCCATTTCCTTCCACCGTTATCAGTTCAGTCAATCGGTCAATTATGATTCGATTATTTATTTTTACCCCCATTATTTCGATACCTTGAGCTATCCTCATTAGAATATAATTCTCATATGCTCATTATATGTACTAGGCAAGTTATCCACACTTTGGAGTCGGCTGGTTCATGTCGGACAAATAAAAATCTCAAACTTTCTTGCATCGTGTATCCAAGATGACAGACATGGTTACTTTATGATATTGCGATGCAAGACCTGAGCTGGGGAATATTTAGTTTCTGTCCAAATACTTTGCACATTTTGTTCAGTTTCTTAAAAAAGATAATGAAATGATCTTCTCCCTCAACAGATCGTAATATGAATTTACCACAGACGCCGAAAAAGTCGGAGCCTATAGTTCTCGGTGTTACTAATAAACTGCACATTTCATGTCCGATCACGCCAATTGATCATGACGAATTCATCGAGGATGACATTGATGAATATCTGAGTGAATTGAAAATCAACTCAGAGTTTATCGACGACGACCAGCCATTCTTCAACGTCCACAACCTCGATGACAGGGAGGATTTCGAGAATAATAAGCCAATAGTTGATATGGACAGTGTAATTGACAAGTTACAAGATCCGAAGCTCAAGACCCTGGAGATCAAATCAACCATGTCTGGCAACCATTTGAAGACAAGTGAGTAGGATATATTGCTTTCAACTAAATCTGTCTGAAGATTTGAATTATTATTTGGGCCTGAAATTTAATATTTCTTGTGTCTTTTTCCCCACTAGAATCGGATCCCTAATAGCACAGGGCTGATCATGTCTTGAAAAGGAGAAAATCCTATCAGCGAATTTTTCTGCCACATTTTTGATTTTTTTCAACTTGAGTTAGTAAAAATGTTTTCTCATCTGACCCAGAAATGAGTCTTAAATCTCACTCGATGCTATCAAACTCAATTGTTGAGTTTCTCTATAAAAAGCAATTTAATATGAGAAACTTGAGAAATATTCATTTTAATCGCCTTTCTTCTCAATTTAACGATCAGTTTTCATAGACATGAGATTCTATTGTGAAGCATGAGCATTAAATTTTCCATTTTATTATAGCTCGCGCTGTTGATAAATTATTCTGGGGTAAGTGAAGAGTTATAATTCAAATCAATGCAATCCAAATTCTCTAGACTTGAATGCAAAATTAATTTAGCCTTAAGAATTAATCAGAGTAGTGTTGAATGAAATAGTAAAATTGATAGTAAATTATTCTACTCATCTCTCTAGACTTTGCATAATTCCGGTGGCAGATTTCGCAATTATTTTTCTACACAGATTTTTGTTTGTTTAACTTGACATTACTATTAATGTTTCACCCTTGTTTTTCCTTATCTGAATTGACACTTGAAAAATAATTTTCCATTCATTTGCCACAAAATATTCACATTATTATTACGATTATTATTAAAAAGTTACGAGCTCGAATCAGTTCGAACAATTTTTTATAGCACAAAAAAAATAAAAAAATTATTTGTCAAACAAAAAAACATTTGAAATAATTTTGAAGGCTAATATTGTTCAAGAAGCAACTATACATGAATTATTTTCGCTTTTTATCTATACAAGAAATTAAAGACTACAGTTATTTTTAATGAATTACTATAAACAAAAATATTCATTGAAATGTGATCTTGTATAACTCTCTCTGTGATAATTTATTTCTCTCCACTACAGAAGAACAAAATTTTCTTTTATTCCCCTTCGATTCATTGAGGTCAGAACGTGAAATTCCTCAGAAAAGTAAAAATTTGAATGGGAAATTTTTTTTTTCTTAAATCCTCTTTGAACACAAATAAACACTTTTTATGGGTAATCTTTGCCAACGTGGATTGATTGTATCCTTGATACAATGTATATCAATGATAGATACACTTGTTTTTTCTAATAAATTATACTTAACCAACGCATTATTATATTATTAGTAGCATATACTTCCAAGTAGTATCATTGTTTATTTTTAATTATTGATTTTTCGTTTTTTACATACGTCAGTAAAAAGGAAAAAGCATTATTTTAGAGATAGTCTCTCAAGTCTGCAACTTCCGAGTTTGGTTCTGTTTACAGGAGAAGAATAGCTTTTATTTGATAATTTATTAATTCAAATAAGCATAATCATTTCTTGTTGGCAATTTCATCATGTAGGCCGGATAGGAGAATTTTTTGAGCATGAGAATACTTTTGTTCTGGCTTTGGACTCTCTAAAAACAATAATAGGTTATAGGCAAAAAGAATTTAGCTTCTATAATTCAATTACAACGTAACCTATAAGATTTGTCAATATTATTTTTGAGTTAGTTTTCTAAATCACTCTGGACCAGAGTCTCTGGTTTAAGATGGACTATTTAATAGTATACTATTTATTTTCAGGTACAAATCTTACAGGTTGTACAATGAACAATTTTTTAACTCACCACATTTTGGTAAGTTGAGGGAAATTCTATTTTCAATATCTAAAAAGAAAGAGATCAATGAGCGATTTTGACCACACTAATGTAAAAAATCTTACCATAATCATCTTGCCAGTCAAGATTCAAGGTTGGATTTTCTGTTCTCCCTCCAGATTGAAATAGAAAATCATTAGATTGAGAAAATATTCTTAATTGAGGGGAACTTCGAAGGACAAATTCGTTGGTATTTTTATGATTCGTTAGACCTCTAGCGCCAATCTCTTCATCTTGAAGAAATAAATCTTCTGTTGACATTTGCCAGTTTTGTGCTGAGTCAAGGGATATCTTGTTATTCAGCATTGTATTACTATCATAACTTGAAGTCATGTTGGTGTTGCCATCAATATAGTTCACAGAGTTTGGTATAGTCTTACGACTCTTTGGATCTAATTCCCAAAAGAGATATTTTTGATCTGATATATCTGATACAATGCTGCCACTACCAAATTGATCCATAGATGATTTCCCGTCATATTCAATAAAATTACATTCACTTTCGGTTTTTTTGCGGAAATGAAAGACAATGCTTGGCTTTACTTTGTAGACACTTTAATGAAAAATATTAAAATTTCTTTATCATTCGACAAGTTTTGTAATGTACCATGCAATTGAATAATGTATTCGACTACTTAAATATTGTATCTTAAGGGAGGATGCCATTTTTAGTTAGAATATATACAGGAAAAATTAATGCTGGCAAGACAGAGATCATGCAACAACATTCAAGTGAACTTCACCAGCTTACATAATATTTTTAGTTCTTCTCTAACGAGTAGAATTCAAAAAGAGAAGCGAAAATAATTGTTGGTCAACTCACAATTTTCATCAGCGAATTACTTTTGTTGCACTTTGAAAAAATAACTACTATTGCAGAGAGGCATGTGTTACCCATTATATTTCATATATAAGGATAGAAAATAGTTATTGAATCAACCTCATGAGATATTTACCGATTAAAGGTACAAATAGATCCTAAAACTTTATCATCGTCAATTTAATATTTTTTGAAACTTTGCCAGATGTAAACAATCAAATAAATTCAACAACTTTTGTTTTATCAATCCATCATCCATTTTAAATTAATTTAATCAAATGATTCGCCTTGATGATAGTCAAGTATACGATCTATTAGAAGAGCCCTACAAGGCAAAAGACAAACAGTTAAGAGAGAAAAAGGATAGCGGTCACAAAAAACATAAGAAAAGTAAAAAAGAAAATAAAAATAGGGCAAGGTCTCGAAGTAACGAACCCTATCGAACCCCCGTTAGCGACAATTCAGACACAGATAAGCATAGTGAAAGAAATCATATATCATGTAGAGATACAAGGTAATTCTATGCTCTCTAATCCTTTCCTTAGCCCTAATCTCACTCCATTAGATAGAGACGCTAGGACTGTTTACGTCTGGCAGATTTCAAATCGCGTTGTCAAAAGAGATCTCTATGACTTCTTTTCAGCTGTTGGAAAGATTCGTACGGTTCGTTTAATTAATGACCCTAAAACAAGGAGATCCAAGGGTATCGCCTATATTGAATTTAGGGAGATTGAATCTGCTCACTTGGCAATTGGTCTTACTGGAATACGTTTGCTTGGCGTGCCCCTACAAATTCAGCCAATAAGAACTGAATATGACCTCAAAACTGAAGATCGCGAAAAGATTGAAGAAGAAGAGAGAAGAAAAAGAGAACCATCACCAGAGAGAAGATATAAAAGACACTTTGACGGTCCAACCAAGGTTTACGTTGGTTCATTGCACTTTAATATTAATGAGGAAATGTTAAAGGGCATCTTTGAGCCGTTTGGCACTATTGATGTACTCAATTTGGTCAAAAATGATCAAGGAAAGTCTCAAGGTTACGCTTATATTACCTTTTCAGAACACAGCTTCGCTGTCAAGGCTGTCAGTAATTTAGACAACTTTGAACTAGCTGGAAGACCAATTAAAGTACGTTTTATTAATTCTTTTATCTTTAGATTTTAAATTTCTTTCATCCTGTTGATTTAATGTTATGATGAGACAATTAATTGATTCAGTAAGGCTCCTAATTCAGTTTTATCAGTCCCCATGGAAGGACCGTTAATAACTCACGTTTGGTGGATATTTTCATTTCTGTCAAATTCCTTTTATCAGAACCTTTCTGTTGGACTCATTAGGTGTAAAATCTAACTTAATCGACTATTAATGATCATAGCAGATAACCTCTAAGATAGCAAACTGTGCAAGGACTTGAGATGTATTGATCTCATTTCTAAAAATCATTCTCCAAACAAGATAGAAACTCAATAGACTTTTCTATCGATAAATTAGTAAAAATGTTGAATATGAGGCTCTATGAGCTCATCTTCTGCTGCCATTTCTTGAAATTCAAGTACAAGGTTCTGATGAGGTAGGATTGACACAAAACTAGGCACTAACTCAAAGATTAACTAATAATAACCAACTAAAGAAATCACTTATTTACACATTCGCCAAGTACTTATGTAGTATTTCTCTCAAGGTCTCGCTTGTCTCGGATAGAACTGATGCTAAAAACTTTAAAATTCTCGATGAAAATGTTGGTCGTGGCGGTATACCTTTGGGTACGACCGGTAGGATAGCGTTGATGGCCAAATTAGCCGAAGGCACAGACTTTCATATTCCAAAATCAGCCATGGCTCAGCTGCACATCTCCCAGCAAAAGTCAGGCCTCGGTACAACTGAGGGTGTCGGCCTCGGCTCTTCAAGCACGTCCTCTCACAACAGCCAATCATTTCTTCTCTCCAACATGTTTGAACCTTCAACGGCGAATAGCACCATGTTCAAAGAGATTAGCGAAGATGTCATTGAGGAATGTGCAAAGCACGGCGGTATACTCCACATGTTCATCGACAAAACGAGTGCACAGGGCAACGTTTATGTGAAATGCCCCTCAATCGAAATTGCATCTAAATGCGTGAACAATTTGCATGGAAGGTTCTTCTCAGGCCAGCAAGTTACAGCAACATATGTGCCTGTTAAAAACTATAACAGACTATTTCCAAACTCTGTTG
The DNA here is from genome assembly GCA_000715275.1 of Gyrodactylus salaris. Taxonomy (NCBI): domain Eukaryota; kingdom Metazoa; phylum Platyhelminthes; class Monogenea; order Gyrodactylidea; family Gyrodactylidae; genus Gyrodactylus; species Gyrodactylus salaris. Next base: position 9,240 of record JJOG01001812.1, read on the forward strand.
ACTGTAAGAAGATCATTCTCAAGTACCATGATTTATAAGTTGAGTTATTTCTGATAATCTTAGATTTGTAAATAAAATTATTAATATTTCCAAAGATGTTTATTTTTATTTAGATACAAGTTCCCATTCTGCAGTGACTAGTGCAGCACATTTTTGAGCTCCAACAATAAGAGTTTCTCTTTGCACAAGAGGAGCAAACACCCGGTTTCATTGAGCTTGGCTTATCACAAACAAGATCACCACAGCATTTTGATAGAGCTGTTCCATAGCATATCATCCCTTTTGCTTTACACCCGTCAATAGTTAAGACACAAAAAAGAAGTGCTAAAATACCAACTATAAAGTTGGATAATTTCATTCTTTAAAATATCTGGTTCAAAAAGCAACGTTCACTCTTATATAACAAATTTATATCAAATTCAAGTACAATAGGATAATTTAAACGGATGTTGATAATTAGGAAAAATTTTAAATAATTTTTAGGCTGAATAATTTAGCCCAATCAATATTTAACGAGTCTCTGAGAACCCCTCATTAGTCACATTCACTAGAGAATTCACAGTTGTATGACTCAAATTTCCTTCTCCGCTTGTATTACATGTCCACATTTTGCAGTTGTTACTACAACACATGCTATCCTTCCAACAAAAGAAATTGGCATCTGCACACTTTTTACAAGTTCCAAGCCCGAGTAGACTCTGCTTGACGCAAGTTGAAACACTGCAGCAAGTGCTGATTAAAACTCCTAGACACTGACCATTTTCTTCAACGCACGAAGAGCCTATAATAAGAAAATTATTATGTTTACTAAATTTGAGATATACTCCGAGAAATAAGAAAATCAGCTTCTTCATGAATAAACTATTTTTTTTTTAATTTTCCTGATTTATATTTGGAGAGTGCACCCCATTTCGAGTGCAATTATAATGAAAAATAAATTTGAGTCAAAATAAGTTTCCATTACAAAACAGGTGTCTTCTATTATAGAAGTTCAATGCGTAATCTTCAACAGAGAGGGAGCAAAACCTTAAGATTTTCACAAAAAATTAAAATACAGTATTCCGGACAAGAGTAATTTGATAGTACTTTCTAAAAGGTTTTCATTAAGCTTGATAAACAGGCTGGCAGATTTCAAGTAGTGAGTTGTAAATTACAACTTTTAATTTGAAAAATATATATTAGTAAACTTTAGTAGTAACTACTTATAAGTAGAACGATTTAATGTTCATACTTGTTGAATCATAGTCTTAATTCATTCTTACTTTTTACCTTCTAATCTGTTCAGTAAATAGTCATTACTACTCTAATATGTTATTGGCCAATGAAACTCGACCTAGTGTCACGCTATTTTTTTAAACTAGCTCTCTAATCATGAATTTATCTCAATATTTCTGCGTGTCTCGAGGCCTAGGATCAAAAATGATCCACTTCTGTATCCACTTTGTCAAACCTCTGGATCAAGATACAAGAGTAAGTAAATTCCATGTTCCCAACTTGATTCACACACACGTAATTAATTATCTATGTCACTCTCCTGAATCTGATTGGTTGATAGGCCAGCTTGAATCTGATTGGTCATACAAGAGCTCTGTGTGTTTTATGCGTGGTGCTTTCAAATTAGCGTGCCAGTTTTAAAATATGACATGCACTGCGCAGGTGCGATTAGGGAAGACTGCAGTCAGAATTTCTCACTTCGAGTTCTGCATAATTCCACTTCTGGTGCTCGTGTCTGATGAGTCAACAAGGAATTGGTGAGTTCTATTAACTAAAATCACTTAAATTTTCTTCTCATATTTTTCTCTGTCAGGCAGACTTTGGTCTGTTCTTGTCACTTCTGGTCTACTTACAAGTATGACAAGATTTTGTAACTACTGTATATTTATTTAATAATTTCCTTATTCTTCACTTCACAGTGACAATCGAGCTGATAAGAGTTTAAAAAGTGAAAATCACATTCATTAGACACATGATCTTATCTCATTTATAAATCTGAATCTTTTTGGAATTAGGCTAAATTAGCCCTTTTCAAATTTCTCGTCTAGTTTTTTAATCCTTTGACTGTCCTTAGCAAAAATCGCATAAACGGTTTCTCGGGTTATTTTAACCCATAAATAAAAATCAGGAAAATGATCACGATCAATAGGTCATGTTTTTACAGGAATACTTCAAACTGTCTATAGTTGAAAAATCCTCCATGGAACAGCCGAAGGGTTAAACGGACTTGAATCTATTATTATTTCCAATTGTTCTTGCTAAATCCATATTTTCTAGATTCCTCGATGACTGAGTTGATCTTCATAGACTCATTTCTTTCTTCGTGCACCAATTCGATTCAAGGTTCAAATGACGAGGATGATCCTGTATCTCCAGGCAAAATTAATCAAAGTTCACATTAACTCAGATCTCTTATCAGATTTCTTATTTCTACTTTGGGTCTTAGTCTTTATACTAGGAGTTTCTTAAACTTAATTTGAACAGGTCAATAAGAGTTTTATAGGCTTTCTCAATTCAACACCAGTGGTATAGTCTTAATTAAGTAGGTCTCTTTCGACAGTTTCATTAAAAAGTCTCTTTCAATTAACTTTTAGGATTTTAGCGGGTTTAAAACTATCAGTTGCAAGTAAAGGTTTTTAATTATTCTAAAGTTACATTTGGTTGCATCTAGTCCAAGTAACTTCTAGGTTTTGAGTGGGGTTTAAAATGAATTGTTTAGTTAATAACAGGTTTTTATTCATACAAATCTGTTGACTTCGT
>JJOG01001813.1:0-13171 GCA_000715275.1 Gyrodactylus salaris
AATTCGAGAGCGGTAATCCTCTTGTAGCAGTCGTACATTCTCGAACTAGATGATTCAAACTGCTTTATGCTTGGAGTTTATTTCGATTATTTCTATGAATTCCGAATAAGTCCAGGTCGCATTATTTTACAGCAGATTCAGTTTTCCGAACGAGGATACCATCGTCTCGAAAGTTCAAAACTATATTACGGACTTTTTCCATGTGTTCGCACTAGTAGAAGTGATTATATAGGCTAAATAACGTTTTCACACACTCACAAACCCGACGAGTGAATCTGTACTATGTAAATCAGAGACTATGACTCATGTCACACAAGAGTTTCATCGCAATATGATTGGTTCTTCATTGGAAATGATACTTTTTACACCTCATAAAGTGTGAATTTGGAAAAGGCAAAAATAGGCATTTTTCAAATAAAATACAAATGCCTATTCATTTAGGGGCACTTCTGCAGCACTGGTTTGAACTAGAGGTCGCTACTGTCATTGAGTTTGCTAATATAATTTTTCAATCCTAGATTGTGAAAAGTTTGATAAGAACTGATATTTATAATCGTTTGGCTTACAAAATTACTTTTTAATTGATACACTTGCAAAGATCGATCTTAAAAGAAAAGTATTTGAGTAAAATTAGATCCGGTTCGTAATTCGGAACTGTGCTGCACTTAAAACTGATATCAAAAAGAAGATTATTACTTTAATGTGAATTATTTCTGTTTATCTACCCCACTCTTTGAAATATAAATTTTTATGATCCATCACATGAGCCACAGATCCGAACCAAGTATCAACATGCGCATCTCATCCTTCGAATATCGTGAAGCTTGATCACAAATGGTCGGAAACTATCAAATCTTAAAATAAATGGTAGTGTTCGAGAGGTCCAAAATCGTAATTAAAAATCGGATCTATGCTAGTTATTAAATTCTGAAATAATTTTCAAATGTGAACTGGTTCTAATTGCTACAATGGCAGTGATTCTTTCCAAATGAAAAAAACTTCGTTTCGATCCTTTAAAGCTTATGGAATCGTCTGCCCTCTTGAGAGTATTCACAAAGGTAGTATCGGGCGAAAGAAATCTAAGATCTTTTGAAAAGTTAAAATATTCTCAAGTTCCTTGGCGGCACTACCAGTGTCACTTGAACGTTGACGCTTCTTAATCAATGAGCTTTATCTGGTACAATATATAATTGCTCTAATTCTCATACATGTTCAAAATTGTGCTCTTAAATCATAACAATAGAAAATGAGCACATTCTTAAGGATAACTCTTTGGTATAGGGCTATCGTTCTGTTGATTCGAATAGATCTGTGATAACCATTGGGAGAATTATGACACTCTAGGATAAAAGTACAAGTGAGGAGTTCTTGGGTTTAACCCTGATTTAGCCGGATCCGCCAAATTTTCTTTCGTGCTAGAAGATGGATAAGTCATTCTTGCCAATATGCTCTCTAAATCCCGTTCAAAATTAGCTCTCTAAGCAAACTGTTGCTTATTTGACTTTTTAATGAATATAGAAAATGCGTTTTTCGATACTTTTCGAGAGTAGTTTTGATTGATTTTTTGTTTACATTCTTTCTATCAAAGAAAGCGAATATAAATTTATCATTACACTTTCTCATCTCTTTTCAAATATTCTAACGCCATCATCTACATGTTACAGAGGCGCACACCTTATGTGCTCATGTGTGCTTGTAGTATTTTAAAAGTTTTTTTTGAATGAATTTTTCTCTCATTACACTCGAATAATATGATCCACGTTTTGAGACAAGATGGAGTCATGTATACATTGTTACAAAAATGTTCTATCAATTTCAGAGAGGCTCAATACCCGATGAGTCATCAACTGGGAGTCCCCAAGTCCTACGTAATCCAGTCTTCACATTTGACTTCCACAAAACGACCTCCAGTAAATGCGAGCACTTCACAAAAGGTGGATTCTAGCAACAGTCACATGATTAAGCCTGTACAAAGCTCTAGGACTCCCTCTATTATGAAATCAAAGGCGATTTCCGATAACGGCCACTTCCTGAAGCCTAGTACCTCGCGACAGCCGAAGCAAGTCAATCAAGTGCAACAACATGAGATATTCCGAAGGCCCATGAAGGCCCACTACGTTAGCCAGGTAAATAGTTTTTTGTTGATTGAATAAATTGGAAAAAGTAATTTTCAAAAGAAATACTCGGTTTGTTTACTTCAAGTTGTGTTTTAGGATCGTCCGAGCAATATTCAATACCAGCATCCTGGAATGATGCAACAGCCGAATGCCTATGGTCATCTACAGATACCGCAAGGCGTCCAAATGCGGAATAACAACTGCTTCAATCGACACATGTACCCTGGACATGCAATGCACAATCCTCTGAATATTAATCCGCTCCCCTTGAACATTCAAATGATGATGAAGAAGGGATGAAAAGGGCCCATGGAAGATCTAATTTTCTTAATCACAGAGATTAATTTTCTTAATCTTTTTTTATAGCTCAACGATATATATATTTTTAAAGAAATTCAACATTTTAGTTTTTTACATAACTTATACTTTTATTCCCTGCATTCTTGGAAAAAAGAGATGGATTTTAAATAATCTCATTTTTAATTTTTTGGAAAAATATATATACATTTTTGCTACATGAATAGTTTTTAGAGGAAAATTAAGAAGCAATTAGATCATATTACTGCACAGCAAATGCATAGGCTATATTTATACATGGAAAGGATAGAAAAGTTTTTTGGTAACGAAATCAAATTATCAGATTTACAAAATATTATTGGATAAAAGTGGTATGGGAAGTCTCTCAAAGCATTACTGGGTCGGGCAGTAATCCCTGTTTTCTCTGGAAATTAGTGAAACCACGAACTCTGTAGGCATTATCCAAGGGGTCGAAAGCGAATATTTTATACAACTCATCGATTGACTCACAGACATCCCGCGTTTTTGTTGAGAATACACAAATCGGTATTAGAAATACTTGAATAATCGCTAGGACTAGTGATATTGGCCATGTTATTAGGAATATTATCAACCATCCAATTACAAAGAAAAGGGATCGGCATATAACGAAGGTTTCTACCATGACTTCAAGTCATTTATTTTTGAATTAACACTGATAAATATAAATAATCCCAATTCGAATTAAACAAGATATTAAATTGTAAAAGTGAAATTTGTTTCTAACATAGTAACCGGCGGATGGATGAATTAAAAATTTCACAAAATAATACTGAAGATTTATCAGACTCTGAATATAGAACACTTACCGAAAGTTTGGAGGATGTAAAGTATCATCCATCAGAAATACATAAAGATTTTCCATACTTTAAAGATGTTAGCGAAGCTGTTTTCAAATCTTTAAGACAGGAAATTGGTGATTTAAGAAAAACTAATCAAAGTAAGGTTGAGATTTAAAACTAAAGACTTGCAACATAGACTATTTCAAGTTTTACCTTCAACCAGCAACGGCAACAATACTTGCTGCATTGAGAATGAAGAGAAAAGTAGGCTTAATTTTTTTTATTTTTCCCAAGTTTCAATCTTGAATAATGAAATTGTCATGCTTACTAACAAAATAAAGGAGCTCAGAAGGAAAAATATGCAGCTTGAAACTTCTCTGTCTCGTATATTGTCTACAGCAAACGTGAAACATTGCAAATCACCTTCATCCTCTTTAACGAGAAGGATAGACGGTTCTGAGTTTAAATCTAGTGGAAGTATCATCTATTTGAATGATGTATGTAGCGATAGATCGTCGTTTCTGCCAAAGATAACACCAAAAATATCCAGACAAAAGATTTCAGTTAGCTATGAGAATCGTAGACCAACTTGATAGTGACCAAAATTTCTGAACAATAAAATGAAAAATTAAAATAGCAATCTTCTTACTTAGAAGTAGCCCATTTTTGAAGAACGCAAGTTTAATTAACAAACCTTACGTCTAGAATTCATGAAAAATTAATTAAATCTGAGCCATTATATCTGATTATACAGAATTCATTGAATAATGTTAGAAATCATTGAACATGACAGCTATTATTTTATTCATTGGGACATGTTAAATAAAGTAATTCATAATGGATTTGAGAGTCGATCATCGCACAAATTGTGTAATAATCTCACATGTAATAAAACTTATCAAGATATTCATTCATACAAGTACAGACAGAAAAAACAAAGCCTTGTTGTAGCCATTTCTCAGTGTAGAGCAAGAGAAATGAAAACGATAAATAAACAATATTAGCACCATTAAAAAATAATCTATTTATTTTTTTAGATATAACTCCTTTTTCAATATCGTACATGTATAATAATGATAAGTAGTGAGAAGTGTAGCCAGCTTCTTCACAAGTCTACAAGTTCTGTAATACACAAGCTCTGGTGTATACTTGTATGTGTATGAAAAAAAATGTGTATGATGTATGATTCACAGGAGGAGCCAATAGAAATCGAGGAGGATTCAAGTCAAAGTTGATTTGCATTCTTAATAATATCTGATGAAATAATACAAATTGTAATAATAATCCATCCATCTAATGTTGGAAACTAGCTCCTAAGAGATAGAAGGATGAAGACTTTCATTTCAACCTATTTGATATTGGTATGCATTTGCCAAGGGGAGGACTTGAAGCAGATTCGACCGGGTGATGCGTACAAGATAAGTGGAACCTTTGAGAAATATATCACAGAATCAAATTGTTCTGTGGACGTTGCATGGCTGAAGCCGCCAGTTCACTCGACAATGGCCTTCCACGGTCATGACAGCGCCTGCTCTCGGGTCACCTTCAAAGATGACCTCAGACATGGCAATAAGACAGCGCAAATGGTCGACATGTGGTCCCTGAACGAGCTTTTGGTGCTAGAAAGGTTCCAGGACCGAGATTGGAATGAGTTAAAATGCTTCTTTATCAAGAACCGCATCGGGGATTCTGCCATCTCGGTGTTGATCCAGCCGAGGATAAATTTTGAGAAGAACTTCAAGATCAAACTCGATATTATTGATCTGAAGAAAGAGGCCACGCATATGCCGCCACAAGATATCCTATGCGCTAGGTTTTCGTGCTCAGTTAAAGAAGATGTTCTAGTTAATACGAGTCTTAATGAGACAGATTCACTCATTGAAATCGCTGATAATGAAACATCAAATACTGTAGGATATCGTCTCACAGAGAAGAAGTTGATGAATATGGAATTAAACAAGAAGCTGATCATATATCGTATCGCATGTGCCTTATTGGGTGGTCTCACGATACTATTTGCAATTCTCACTGCGAGTATGTGCGTCAAGACGAGGAATTACCCAAAGAAGCTGAAAAAGATGAGTAGCATGCAACAGAATTGCATACTACCGTACAACTTTGATGCTAACCAGACCCCCTCTTATTACCACATGAATGGAAAGTTGGGTCTAACACCTCCATCTCCGTTGATCTCCAACGGTGACCCGCATCACCATCACCACAGCCTGGACACTACAAGTGTCAACAACATCCTCATGACGAACAGTAGTCTGAGCGCCTGCGACGGCCATTTAGGAAACGGAAATCAGACCTACGTGTCATACCCAATATCTGGCTTGGGGGGTAACCAGAACTTCTCCGAGAGTGGTAACAACAACATGCTGGCCTTTGTACCGATTGTGAATCGGCCGCAAATATCGAATACTTCGACAAGAAATTACCTCGTTTCATGCTCTAATTCTACGAATCAATTAAACTCTAATAACGGAAACTGCAGTCCATCTTCTTCGATTTTGGATAGTAAACTGGTGTCTAGCAACAATAACGGAAGCATCACGAGCTCTCTTTCAAGGCAACATTCGAATAACTTATCAAGACGGAAAATCGTAGTGCTTGGAAAGAACATTTCCTCTTTCAATTCTCCTGAAACAACGTTATCTCCGAACCTTTTGAATCAATACAATAACAACTTTAGTGAGAGTACCTTTGGAAAGGCGATCATGACGCCGAATATGAACCATGAGAGTGTGATTCATAGATTTCCCAATGACTTTCAGTCGAGTCTCCATCAGAATGGATCGAGAATCACCTCTGATATAGCTGATAACGGGTCCTTTGTGTCATCTATCAATGGAAATAATATCAAGACTGGTAATCAAAGTTCTAACAACTGCCTACAGGTGCAATGAACGAAAAATAGATGGCAAATTTTATTTATTTCTCCACGCCCGTTGCTTATTTGTGTATTTCTGTAAAGAAGGGCCCGAGAAGAATAGTCGACAAACACTGGTAGCTTTTATTTTCAATCTATTATGTAAAAGAAAAAATATATAAATGAGAAAAGACAAGGTTTAAAATTGTACATATCATTTATGCTGTATTTGAATGAATGTATTTGAAAATGAGCCTTATAATTTCTCAACGGACACATTTCCAATTAAGTAATTACTTGCATGTTAATTAACACGCAAGATGTAGCAGACAATTTCGGGGATAGTAATTTATGTGATGAAACATGATATCTACATGTATGCCATTTAGGTGTAATAATACATTTTATGATATTCTTGAAATAACTTTGGATAAATGTTGTCTGATCTTGGAATACTTTTACGCAAGTAACCGCAAGGCTTACTTTGTTGTCTCATTGGGAGTTCGAGGAAAATATTGGCACGCATATTATTAAGTTGTAGGCAGAAATATAGACGCAAAAGTCTTAATTAAAGAAGGCATAGACAAGAAAAGTAGCTTAATCAAAAAGTAAGATAATTCTCTTTATTCCATCAGGCCACCCCCTCTCTCAACATTTCGAGCGTATGATCAGTTATTTGATAAGGAAATTTATTTTTATAGGCTATAATTAATATTTGAAAATATAAATATTTCATTTGATAACATCTTATAGAATAGAAATGAATTGTCTTTCACTTGGTCGAGGGGAGGATAATTTTGCCATCTCTTGACAGATTAAGAGAGTGATTCATTGTAGTTTCTCTCAAAAAAGCGACCCATTCAGTCTAATAATGAGATCAGAGGTGTAGATTTATCAGAGTGAACTTTAAGAAAATGCGAAGCTATAGCGTCATAAAATGCAAAAGCATCTTGTTTTGAAATCCAAGACAACGAAATTGGATATGAAAGAAACTAGTGAAATGAAAGAGACTTTTGCATTTATGAATCTCGTCCTCAATAGGCCTAGCAAATGCATCTCAGCCTTGGTTATCTGTCTGCAACATAACGAGGCGTGCTAATGATTTACAATTTCTGGCTTGAAAAAAAATCTAATCAATTCAATATTTATATATATTTTGAAACTCTACTCAGTAACATACTACTCATAAGTAGATATTCATTGACTGTCAGGTATAAATAGTTGACAGAATATGTCCAAAATTTGTAATTTGCAATGTTTTCAAAATATGTCCAAAATTTGTAATTTGCAATGTTTTCAAAATATGTAAAAATATGCAAAAATATGCACAATTAGATATTTTCTAAAAATTTGAGTAAAAAACTTTCTGCACTTTATCGACAAGTAAGGAATGTCGATGGAATTAGAAAAAATAATACATAAATACTGTAAGACAATGATTTGTATAGGTCTGACGAAATACGGCTTCTTTAAATGATAACACTTTACAATTGGAAGTTATACCTTTTTATTTAATAGAGGTTTCTTCTGAATGACGCCTTGGTCATCACTAAGGCGACCAAAAACTTATTTTTATTCAACGTTCATTCTAATAAGCTCTTCAAATGCAATAGTACTCAAGAAAAGATAATCAAGGATGCTCAGGAAGAAATATATATATTTGTTCATTTCCACTATATTAATAGTGTGAACCCTAACTCTCATGTGAGAGATGTTTTGGAATTCCCCTGTAAATTATCCTCTCTTGATTCATCTTCTTGATAAGAGAGCATGTTTTTTTCTTCTTTGAATTTAATTGCCGAATCCAACTCTCTTTGGGTTCACATGAGGGGTTATAATGGGGAAGGAGGGCTTGCAAATATTTACAAAGTAACCTAGTTTCGAGGACGGGTTTTACCGGAATCGAACCCACGATTTTGTTTATCAAAATCATTGAATTAATTTGAATACGTTTTAAATTGTAGCATGATTACTGTCAAAATTCTTTCATATTTTTGAATATAAAGAGATGATAACCTACAGGGGAATTCAATACTCTACTGTATTATGAGTAGGACGACCAGCATTATTTAATAATTCTCAACAAATACATGTTTTTGGGAGCAAGGACATGTAAAAATATACGATTGAACAAAAAATCTCCAATTTGTGAAAATTTATTATGAGATAAAAATTACCATAAAAATTCTAACCCCTCTTATCGCTAAGATAACGATTTTTTCATGAAAAAATGAATTCACAAATTGTGAAAAAAATACGTTTTCACTTCATGCTGGATAATTTTTCTTGAACATTATTGTGTTTTCTAGCTTATTCGAATATGTGCTTTTTGACCCTAATTATGGGGACTAATCAGCCATCTACGATCCCAACCGGGAGACGTCTAATTCAAGTATACTCAAAGATTTTTTTATAAGCTTGATTGTACTTTTGGGAGGTCATATCTTATTACTCGCTTCTATACTTGAAATAAAAATGTTAGATGAATATATGTTATTTTTACACTTTTTACTTTTAAAAATATACATACTCTCATAGTTACCATTAGAATGTATTCAGTTACAACTTTTGCATTGTCACTTATTCAACGATATGGAACATTTTCAGTCAAATAAGTCGGACATTTCTAAAAACAAAATAAGACTATATTTCTCAAGATCTTGCTGGGCAAGGCTTTATGAATCACATATTAATGATTCAAGAATAATAAGATTAATTTTCTGCATATATCCCCTTGTGATATATGGATGGAATTCCTAAATATGGACGGAACGTCTGATTACGAAGACTTTATATTTGTAAATAGTGTTCTCTTCTATCGGCTCAATCTCCTTATGCTAATTATAATTTGGACCCTCCTCACTTACGATCAAAGGAATCGGTAGAAGGCCAAATGTGTTTGCTGTAATTTTAGCTATCAAAAATGAGGAGGATCGGTTGAAAAACATAGTGACATTGATTTCCACCAGAGTTCATTCTTGTAGAGAAGAGAGGTTTATCTCTTGCTTCGCTAATAATCTTAAATATCTATTTTCCAAACTCTCCAATATTGAATTAGACAACTGTTGCTTCAGATATTTTCCACTCTTATTCTCAGATAACAGAAAGATATTGGAAAATGTCCGTTTATGAAGGTTAAGTTATTCCTTCTTCCTACCCTGAATCTAAAACAATTAAGTAATCATAATTATGAAATCCAATTTCAAAAAGTACAGCCTCTCTTAAATTTTCCTTTAGAAATTCCACGGAATTATAATCAAATTACTAGCCTCCCCTAGAATAAATAAACGTTGTTGATTTACGATCGAATCTCAGTAATATCAACATGCTGACGACGTAATAAGCAAGGATAAGCTCATTATTTCAAAAAGGGAGTCTATTAATGAATTCTCTTAGCATGAAGGATGAAATATGTTGAATGATAAATTTTTCTAAAGAATTTTCTCTCATAAAGGTGGGAATTTTAATTCTCCACTGATGTCGTCATAAGGTCATATTTAACTCATTGAAGAATGTGAAAACATTTTTTCTACTTCATCATTCCCTTAGATAATAGATGGAATAAATTCTCACACCTGGAAATAATAGATTTTCCAGTGTGAAATAAATATTTTCTCTCAATGAAATTCAAAAGAAGAAAAAAGTGAAATTTTTTCTACTCTTCGATAATAAAAAATAATTAGACATAACTAAATAGAATTCTTAGACAATCAATTGTTTTATCGACTCTTGATTACGTGTAACAGGACACAATTCATCATTTTCAGAATATGAATCTGGATGGTTTATGCTTTATAAAAGTATATTCATTCGTTAGGATTAGAATAAAATATTCCTTTTCAATTTTTATATTTAACCTCGGGAAAAATAGGTTTTACAGTAGGAAAGATTCTTTGTACATCATGGAAAATGGAAATGAGGGACACTCAATCGAAGGAATATTTGTAACAATGAAAGGTTTGACGTTTGTGAACTTGTTGGACCCTTCTTCGGTTGTCTTTGAAAAGGTTGAACAATTTAAAGATTTATATTTAGCTAATTTAGGCTACAAGCATTCGTAAATTTGTCCTCAAGCCTATTCAATCTCTTGTCTGAAAGAAAATAGGCTCAGGCAATGTTTTTGAATGATCATAACACAACCGATCATGAAAAGTTGTTCTTAATCTCAAGGCGATTTTAAGTACGCGCCAAAAATGAAGCAATATGAAGCAGCAAGAACTATTTAACCAAGTGACAAGATAAATATGAACACATCTCGAGAGGCAGATATCCAAATGTAAGCCTTAGCAGACAGTATTCACAAAATTGTTGACTAATTGGAGTTGATTAAATGTCTTAAAAATATAATTTTCTGACTATTCTGGGTAGTTCAAGTCATGAGAGAGGCGACATTTATGCAACTCCTAGTCCATAGGGAGCTATACTGAGGACGCCTCATTGATGACTAAGCAAGGCCATGTGTTCTGTTGCTTGATTGGCAATTGTAGATCCTTTCACCCAAAACATATGATCCCTTGAAAGGTGATCACGCTTATAACATTTACGATCATTACATTTGTCAAAATAACTCTCAATTATTAAAGGCTAATTCGAACGGTTTTTGGTAAAAAATTTACTTGCAACTAAAAGAAACTACACGTCTGATAATTCTCAGACAATAGTCCAATTTCGTCAAATTGTTTTGAAATACAGATTTATCATCCAAAATTAATCCCTTCGTTTTAAAGTCCAAAACTATTTTCATGGGAGACAAGTTTAAGAATGAAATTAACATATTCTAAATACTGCTTTGAATCTAGTAAGCAAGTGAGAATCGTTCAAAAATTATTTTATATTAAACACTCCGTATAAGAAACGCAAAATTGAAATTCAATCAAGTTCATTCCTTACACCATCATTCAAAAAGTGAAGGACCTTTAAACAATAAATATTTCATATCTTTTTTTCTTTGAATTGAGTTTCATAGCCGAGACTAACTCTCTTCGGTTTCGCATGAGGGGTTATAATGGGGGAGGAAGGTTTGAAACTATTTACAAAGTAAATATGTTTCAAGGAGGGAGGACAACGGAATTGAACCCAAGCCATATGAGAAATCATGTTTATAGGATTTGGGGAACAATCCTCTGCGCCAATTTTAAAACGAGAATTTGACAGGTCTTGACTAGAGGATTGGGGACCAATTGGAGTAGAGCGTGAACTTCATATTTATTTGAGGGTAAAACTGGTACGTTCTAACACTAAGATCAATTCTTATAGCTATTTAAAATGGTCTTCAAATACCGCAAAAACTGTTTCTTATTTTGAGCGCCAAAAAATCTCACGCCAAATTCATATTTTGGGTTTAAAAGACTCAAGCAGTGCATTATCAGAATTTAATGAATAATTCTAATATACGGAAAGAATGAAATTTCAAACGGTTTCCCCCTTGATCATACTTCATAAAAGGCAAAGCTTTATAATCTCCCAAACAGCCTTATCAAAGGGCATTATTCAGTAAAGTTTAATCACTCAATTAGATAAGCAAGAGCATCAAGGCAGGAATACAGCTGAGATGAAAGTAACTACAATGAATTGATATGTGTTGAACTATACGTGGAGAATTATAGCTATCACTGGTGCTTAGATCATCCATCTTGTCAGATCTTGTGTACTCTTTCTCTCTCTCTCTCCAACTACAAAATGATAACTTTCATTAATACATTTGATTTATAATAAACAAGCTTGTTTACATTTTATGGCATGTAATCAAAATGTAATATTCTCCAAAATGAAGCGATCATTTCACAATAAAGGGAAGGAAAAGTTTGATTTATAGACTGATAACCTTTTATTGCCATTCTCAACCACTCGGAAAAATACTAATTTTCCACCTTCTTTTTTTGAATGAACGATGAAAGAATTGACATTTAAACTAGGCATAATAATAAACCTTCATTCAATGATCTGATCGGTGAATCACTGAACTAAGAGGGGGAGGGATATGTCCAATCTTGTATATTGATCTATATTCCAAGTTATGGAGTGTGATCTTAGCTGCAGAGTTTAAGAAGTTTTCTTGATAGCGCGTGGCATCTTTATCAAGAGCTTCCTTCCAGTAGATGTTTCAGAGTTTACGTTCAAAATTGCCATGTGATTTGCCTGTATTTTTTCTATATTAATTTTAGGCTAATAACTCAACGTAGGTTACCCAAGAAGAGACAATTTCGTTTTTGGGCTTAAAACTTCTCTATATATTATTGAAGTTGAAAAAAACTCGCATGATTGAATCTATCAAGAACTATTCCTTAACTGGTTTCGACATATCAGGTCTCATCAGTATGACCATGTTCATCGACCCCCTCAATGGGATTCGATCCCGGCCGCTATATCTAATGTCAATGCACTAACCATTTCTCCTACTGATGAGACCTGATAGGCCGAAACTGGTATAGGAATAGTTCTTGCTACATTCAAGTAAGTTTAAAACTAGTAAATTAATTGCATAGAGAAAGAAAGATTGATGTCGAACTTTTATTGGAGAAACGCGTAAATTTCGGACATACTCTTCAGTCCATTACATGTCATATTTATAGGGTGTACAAAATAATAAAGGATTTTCATTGGTCTTTCATCTCTTGGTAACAATTGAGTAATTTTACGATAGGGTTGAAAGGTTCGAAAAGAAATTACATGTCAAATGTTAGGGTGTAAAATTATAGATGATTATAGGGTAATTAACAGATTATAAAAAGTAAGGATAACATAGATACATGAAATTTAATTAATGTAGTTTCAAAACTGAGAGAAATATTTGGTAATTTTGTTGTTGTCTTCCATAATGTCACTTGTTCTGTTTCGTTTCCTAGTTGTCAAGGGGGTTTCAGGTTGAGTTGACGAAACAGGAGTACGGGAAGGCCAGCTAAGCGCGAGGGGTTTCTTTATTACTTTTGTCTGCATAATGATGGTTTTCTTTTGAGATAAAGAATGCCTCTGCGATCAACAATTTTGTAACACTGTCTCCAAGATTTTTGTAAATTATTTCAAAGTTTTGGGGGAGACTTGATTGTTACATTCTTTGATATGAA
>JJOG01001816.1:0-11112 GCA_000715275.1 Gyrodactylus salaris
ACAATTTTTCCTTTCATGTTAAATCAATTCAGATAATTATTTTTGCATAATAAAATCTACAAACAACAAAAAACAAACGTCAAATAAATAAATTATGAATTGAATCATTGATTAATCTAAACGAAAACAACTTAAACTTTCACTTATTTGTATATTATTATTTGAAAAGTTTTCAATTTTAAATTCAAAACTTAAAAATTGGTACTAATCGGATTTTGTGAAGTATTTTGAAATTATTTGTAAAAAACGGGGCATCAATGATGCACTGCATCATATTATGAAATTATGAGGGCTTTTTTGTTCAATTTCTTCTTTATATTTGTCCGTAGCAATGGATCAGTGCGGAGCTCGTTGTCGTAGTGGAATCTCCGTTAGATTTTTTCTAACTATTTTCTGTGCTCTCTGTGTGGATACTGATACTTAGTCCATAACAGAAACTTAAATAAGTTTTATGACTAAAAGTAAAAATAATTTCATTTTCTTTAAATTTCTATTGAATTCAAATAAAATCGCTCCAATTTCAATATAAAGGATTGAAAAGCTCGAAATGAAAACTAATAACTACTTTTATTAAAATATTTCAATAATACTTGTAATGGCATGACTCTATCTGGGTTCTTGTATATTTTTAATCTTGTAAAAGATTCTCTTGGCTTCCCGAATCATGAGCTGATCTCTGGAATTGGGGAATCATGATTAAGAAGGAGACTACAATTCCAAAGAGTAAAATGAAGATTCCGAGAATGTTTGACATTTTAACAGCTTTTGCACTTTATGATAAAAGATATAATTAATATGCGCTGCAATCTGGCTGAAGATCAACCTGAAAAATCTATTCATTTATTTAAACCAGTGTTAAAGTTGTTATAAAAAAATTGTAATCGAAAAGAAAAAATTTAGTTTTTGAATAAAAGTCATTTAAACTTATTACATCATCGCATTTCAAAGAACTTGTTTGTACATTTTTTTGTAAAAATAGAGCTATAGTTTATGTATAAAAGTTCAAAATATCGTGTAACTTTGTTTTTCCATCTCTCAGAAATCATGACATGTTTATTCATCAACAACCATGACACGATGAAAATCTTTGCTCGGAAAAATAGTATCAAAGAGTATGAGCTTAATGAACGAATAATTAGCTTAAGCGTTTTTTCACAGCTTTCGTCAATAATAAATCATTTTTAATAGTTGTTTTTATGGACACGAGAAGAATTGAATAAAAATAGATCATGTTAGATTTAAAAATTGTGTCATTATGTCATTGAACATAATTTTTACTTTCACCTCATATTTGTCGCTAAAAATGTTTTTTATTCTTATAAAATCACTAGCAAGTTCTAAAGTAAAGATTTAAATCTAAACGTTTAAGTGAAAATAACGTAGAAATTTTCTGAAAGAGATCAATTCTAAATTTAGTGAACAATTTTAGATTAAAATTTTCGCAAAATATAGGCTGTAATCTAGTAACGATGTTAAACTTAATTTCTTTATAATGAAATGATGGAGAATCTCTATTTAGTTGTTAAGTATTATTAGTATTCAGAGATTATTATTATAAATTAACATTTTATTTACAGTAATGATCTAAGAGGCATAAAATTTAACTCACTCTGTAACAAAATCGTTCTGCTCACAAATACCCGAAATGCAGACTCCAATAACGCCGAGGAAAATAATTTGACCAAATATTCTATGAGGATTTATTAGGAATCCTTTCACACTACCCGACACCGATGGCACAAGAAATACGACAAAACTTACGACCCACTAAAAATGTAATTCATTTTGGGTAAATTTTCTTTAAATTCTAAATAATTTTCTCTCAAAAATTTTACTAAACTAAAATTTGCCTAAAAATTTGCAGAAAAATATAAATTTCTATGGTTGGTTTAAGCATTACTTGAGTGAAATATAGAATAACCATCATGAGGCCCGACCAACTGTGTAATGAGACCAAGTTCTCGTAAGAATTCAGTTTGTGACTTCGAAAGATTGCAATCAAGCTCACAATGACAAGAATCATTGTGGCAAAATGCATGATAGTGTGAATAAGTTTAACAGTGAATTTCGGAACAGATTTCATAGCGCGGAACATGAGTATTGCTGATAAAAAAGGTAATAAATTAAGAAGATGAATTACATTCTCCATAGAGAAATACAAAGCCGATTACCATGAAAAGTGGGTGGTAGGAAAAACTTCCATCTCCTGTATTCCAATCGTAACCACCCCAATATGTTGCGGTAATATGGGAAACGAGTCCGATGCAAGTAAGGCCTAAAATCTAGGAATGAAATATAATTATGGTTTCTCACTAGAGCTAGAGTGAAGCCGATGAAGAATAATTTCTGGGACATGATTCAAGTGAATTTTAGGTTCAAAGAGGGGATAAACTGTATATAATTAATATTCATGATTTGAAATGCTGAAAGATAAAAACTAATTTAAGTCGAATAAAAAGTAAGGTTTTGGTAATAATGGCGGTTAGTCAAAATTAAATTTAGGCCCTAAATTATAGTAATTTACCGTTACCAAATTATTAATCATGATTATATAGTACTACTACATTGTAGTAGAAATACTACTGCTGAAATTAATCTAAAAGAATTTGTCTCATAAAAAATCTGATTCAATAATCAATGACATTTTTATTTATCTCGTTGGTTGAGCGAAATTAGAAAAATTTCTCTCTCAATTTGAAGACCCCCAAGACGAAGTAAAATAAACTTCATTTCACCAAAATAGATCGACAACTGTATCAAGAACATTTATTATCCAGTAGCAAAAACCTAATATTGAGTAGACTCACCGTTTCGCAAGCAATAAATCCTCAATAAAAAGGAGATGCGAAATCGTAAAAATAAATATATATTTTGGTAAAATTTTCATCAATCGGTCTCTCAGTCACAATTATTAGTCGAATGATTAGGAGAATAGGAGGATGTTTAGCATGGAAAATGCAAATTTATTCTTGGAGTAATTTCAGAGTAGAATCAGAGATTTTTCTTCTATTTTGTAAACATGTTTGTAATTAAAAAAATAGTAAAATGAGATTACTTTCAAAATTTTGGTGTATAACTGAGACATAGTTGGCTGTAAAGGTGCTTCATAACTGCTCATAGCCTGGCTGTCTTCTGCGGATTCCTACAAAAAACAAGGCTAGAGAGCTCATTATGAGCAGGGCAAGGATGAGCCCAACGATTAGTGGAATCCAAGCGGACTTCTTCATATCTTGAGTGCACTGTAAGGGAGTCTTGATAAAGTCCTCAGTCTTGGTATCGCGAAAGGTACTCAGACGCAGATCGCTAAATACTAGGGAGATGTTTTGTACTTTCTTGTCCAAGACTATTGTCTCATTTGCGTTACAGGCGAAGTAATTATCCTTATCTACTTCAAAGTATGACTCATTCGATTTGGCTGTAAAGGTTTTGTTCACATCTTTTGCGCCAGGAAAATTTTCCTCCGAAATGTGATATCTGAAAAATTAGATTTTAAATAAAATCTATATGATGGCGAATTGAACACAAAACAACAGCTATGAAACAACAACAAAAATTTAATTTTGATAGAAAATTTCAAGATTTCTCTGATCAAACAAATAAATTATGTAGTGTGTAACCTTAAGACCTTTTCAAATATAGATTATTAAAAAACATTTAAACAGATTTTCAACTTGCTAGATTATCTAAAAGCCATATAAAATATATTGCCGTCCAAAAAATGTTCATGTGAAAATGGATTAATTCTTTATACTGAATAAAGAACAAAGCTAAAAGATTAGCTTCAACATGAAAAAAATTTTAACACAATTGATCAGTTTACTTGTAGAGTGACAGTTTTGAGAGTTTGTAAAATTTAGATACAGTTTTAATTATTATATTTGGAAAACATAAGTTCGAGTGAAAAGAGATGAATTAAAAAGCTTTTCAATTTAAATATCTGATCTTAATTGCATCCAGGGTTTCAACTTCATAAGACGATAAATGAAGCACTGTTGTGTATCACTATTAACAAAGCAATACAAATGTGTGTATGTAAGAACTCACGTTAGCAGAATTTCACCAGTATGCGTCACATTTTTACTAGTGTAAGGAGCGACAGCTTTCACAAAAGTTAAGTTGAGATGCCAAACTCCAAATGTTCGAATAGAGAACATAGTAATATTCAGATGTTGAGTGTCGCCACATTCTCCTGTAAAATCATAGTTGGTGTCACTAATATTGAGTGAGGCTTTTTCTAGTTTATTATCCTTGGTAACATATGGTAGAAGGATGTTAAGGTTGAATTCCGCTAGTAGACAAACATAATCACCATCCTTGATAGCGAATTTTGCTATTTTATTAGTTTTATTGTCATCACACTGAATTATGAGGACAATTAGTAGAAAAGTTAAAATTCGTGAGAGCATTTTAAATTAAGCAACGCTGACCAAACAAAAGTAAGACAACTTAACTCGTTGTTTTAGAATATACAGCAAATATTTACAATTTAAATTTTAGACATATGAAATTATGAATCCATTAGAATCAAACCTCCTAGAGGAATCCTACAGAGTGACCATTGAGAAATGGGTATCTGGTATCGTAAAGTTCAACGTAAACTTTGAAAATCTAAAAGATTGGAATGTCTTCCACCTTATGATTCAAAAAATCTACGGCTCTCACCCTGGTCTGACCCTTAACGAGTGCACCTCAAATGTCATTGCTCGTCTAGAGTCATACTACAAGTTTGACTTTCATTCATTCCTATCAATCAATCCTCTTGATACGATGTTCCTCTCTGACTTTGAACTTGCCATTGTTTCATCCTTAATACTCTCAATGGGTCTAAAGATTCGACCGGAAAACTTTATGAAGTCTGCCAATGAAATGGACATTGAATATCACAAAAACATTGTCATTATCTCCTCTACTGTTTTTGAACAAAAGTCCTTGGCTAAAGAATGCTTCAAATTCCTCTCGGAAAGTCTTACAGAGGTTAAAGAAAACTTTATTGCTTCCAGTTGCCCTTCCTTCTTCAAAGAAACTGACCCAAGGACCCCTCTTCGTTGTATGTCACAATCTGCTTTCAGAGATTTGGAATCCTCCTTTATGAGTCAGTCCAATAACAATAATTCCATCATGTTCTCGCCGTTAATGACCGTCCAAAATGATCAAATTCGTATCCTTCGCCTCCAATTAAATGATCAATATCGCCTCACAGAAACTGCTGAATTATCTCTAGAAGTTACAAAGGAACAACTGAATGTTGAAGTAAACAAGAATAAAGAATTGTCTGAAAGAATTGCATCGAAAGAGATTATAATTAAAGATTTAAAGGACGAATTAGACCATCTCAATGGCGCTGAGAGCTTAAAAGACGAAATTTTTACAAAGTACAAGGAGTCTCTCACAAAGATTAGTTCTCTGAACGGAATGATTGCTAACCTGCAAAAAAATGCCAAATCTCTTAATGATGCGAATTCCAAGTTGAAGAATAAAATATCCAGCTTCGAAGATGAGGACAAGAATCGTAGTAAGAAATGGCAAGATGGTTTAAAAGATGTTCAAAACTCACTTCTTCAATTCGATATTTCTATAAATAAACGAGAGGAGAGAGAATTCCTCAGTCAACCTGAATCAAAAGGTCTCCCGGTCAATAGAGGATGCCAAGTTGATGCCATTACAATGCCCACTTCGCCGTCTGGAGAAAAGGTTTCCGCCATTTTGCAGTCTAATCGTCTTGAGCATTTGGAGAGTGAAAACAGACATCTCATTAATGAACTCGAGAATATACAAATGATGTACGCCCAGATACAAGAAGAGGCTAGAGATAGGGAGAACAAGTTTAGAAGTGTTTCCATCGACCTTGAGAGTCTTCAAAAGGGTGTCAAGATTATGGAGGCTGAATTCAAGAATGGCTTACTGAGCAAAGAGGAAGAGATTGCAAAAATACGCCAAGAGAGAATCATGATTGAACAACAGAAATTGAAAGAAGTGGAGAAAATGGCCTCGGAAATCAATATCATGTCAACAGATGTTAAATTGGACAAACAACGCCTTGTTGAAGCGGAAAAGACTTTTAAAGAGGAACTCTTTAAAAACGAGAGGACAATAGCAGAATTGAAGGGCAATCTATTGTCAGATCGAAAGATGATCGATTCCCTTGAATATGAAAACATGGACCTCAAAGATCAGATCAAGAATATGAAAGAAGTCCAAAGATCCGACTCGGAAGATATCAAACGCGTTAGGGACACTCTCAGGAAGCACATTGATACAATTCACGAGAAAGACGATGAAAATAGTAAACTCAAAGAGTGCTACGCTAGGAAAATTGATAATCTAGAATCCAAGGTTATCCAACAACTGGAGAGGATCGAGTTCGATAGGAAGAAGTACCATTCGGTGATAAACGATCTTGAAAATCGCCTCAAAGACAGCACAGACAAGGTGAACGCTCTCGATAAAGAAAACCAAGATCTAGAATCACAAGTCTCTTCTATAGAGAGGAGAGTGAAATCTTTGAAAAGTGAAATGACTAGTAATGAAAAGACTACTGAATCCCTATCCTCAGAGTTGAATGAAGCCTTGGACGTGATCAAGAACAGTAAGAAGCTCATTATGAATTATGAGGATCAGATATTGATGCAAGAGAAGAAGAATAGTGAGCTGAACGAACAATCTCATTATCTGAGTGAAAAGATTAACAACTACTCCTCGATGAAGAATGAAAACGATGATCTGAGAAGTCAAGTCGAAGGCCTCAGACAGCATCAACAGGCTTTGGTAACGAAACTCGTCAAGTTGGAGTGCGACAACGAGGAGTTGAGTCAGCACCTCGAGATTATCAAAAAGTCGAAAAAGAGATCAGATTCCTTGCGCAGTCTCCCAGTCTTTGAAGATGACCCGTCCTTATTCCGGAGACAGACGGCTAAAGTGAATGAGAAACAAGGGGTCTCTGAAGAGTTTCGGGTCAATCTCTGTGAATTTCAAAAGAGAGCAGAGCGTCTCCTTTCCAGATCGAGTGGGGAAAGTGGAATTTCCATGTCCTTTCATCCATCCGATAAAATGGTTCTTCGGGAGCCTGAGTTTATGTCCTTTCAACAGGTTGAGAGAAGGAAGAATGACGAATCAATTATGTCGGATGCCGTCTCAAATATCCATCGATTAAAAGATGATCATAATAAGGTGAGTCATTTCTTAATTTTCCCAACTTTGAGTTGATTGCATCTTACATTCCATAAATTATTTGAGATTTTTTAGTCCTCAAATATCTTAATTTTCAAGTGCTTGCCAAAACTTATTCTCATACAACGTTTTAATCATCAAGAGTTATTTTTAAATATGTAACCTCTTGTAGATTACCCGAAGTGATACAATGGATACCCGTTACTCAACAACCGCTAGCATAAATACATACGGAGGGTCCCTCTTCGACGACCAAGCTTCGTTGAAGCGCCGACATGAGCAATGTGCCAGTACACCAGACCTCACTGAATTACCGAATGAGATGAGTTCCTCCCAGCGTTCCATCACAAAGAAGGGAAAAAGTAACCTCTTTAGCAAAATGTCCAAGATCAAGAAAAGCAAAGGTCTCAAATTTGTCTAACCAACCTCGATATATATATTTCTATTCTAATAACGTTAATGCATTTATAATTACTCCCCCCTTCTTGTTTCATAATAACTGTTTAATAATTTATATTGTGAATATTAATAAATAGAGTATTTTAATTTGACATTAATTCCTAATTCAAAAAATAATTATACTTGATAGTAGTAACTTATTATTTTATTTCTTTAAAGGTTCGAATTTGCCAAAAAAAAATCGAAATTCACTTCCTCCCCCTGAAGTGGTAGAACGCAATCGATCCGCCAATAATTACCAACAGGACCATAGTTCTCATTGCATAGCTGGATGACGTAAGACCTTTCGGTTGTTGATCTTCTTTAGATTCGTCAATGCTTTCAGATTTTTCCTTCGGAGGAATTTCCAGAATCCAGGTAGCCATATGGGTACACTTCCTCCCCCGGCTGAGAGACCTGTAGAAAGCTACAAAGGGGAGCCCACTCCTCGGGATAATCCAACACTAAAAGTCTCTCACGCGGAATCCTCTCCTTGACGAACTGTATGTGTTTTCTATACAACATTTTCATGTGGTCGATATTGGTCGAGTCAAAGTTTCCCACTTCGGGGATGTAGTTATTCATTAGAAGCTCCCAGAGTTTCAAAATGTCCTTTCTTTCTTCTGCAGTTGGCACGACTATACCATCATTCGGTGTCATGTCCATCTGCGTAGGGGATAGCAGAGCTTTTACGAGGGGCTGCATGTCCTCTAGCCATCTCTCTTCGGTTTTCACTGTAAGAATAAACTGTTTTTCTTTAATAAATTCTTTCTATTACTTTCATCTGTTTCTTTTCTATTATTTAAGGCATTCTAACCCTAAAGAAAATGGATTTTTTTTCGGATACCAGATGCAAAAATTCTCAAATTTCAATTTTATTGAGAAAGGTGATAAATTTCATGAAAATCTGAACATGAGTATGCAATTATAAACTGAAAAAAGTTGCATTTACGCCTTTTTACTCTCTTGCACCTTGCATCATGATAAAAATTCAATTGAATATGCATTCAATTATAATTGAATAATTATCGAGTATCTATAGTATAATATACTTGTACCATTGAGAAACTTGGGATAATTCTCGCACACAACTTGAGTAAACGAATGTTTTTTTCTGTTAGCCATGTTATTCAGAAAATCGGTCTGCATACAATTTGAAATGTGTTAGCACTGACTAATGTCAATCATATGCAATCTAGAACTTTGACCAGAATCTTCTCCAAACTCAGATTTTGTAAAAAAGTCAGCTTCCACCGTTGTCAATGGACACGGAAATTAAAGTTATTTTCTGGATATCAGAATTCACATGCATTCGTTTTAATTGTCCAAATTTCTCCTTAGAATATACTCCCTTCTTAGATTATTTCTCCATCTAACATTTTTCCAAGTTGATAATTTTTTGGATAAAATGCAGATTAATCTTTAGAGAGAGAGGATAAAAATTACCAACCTTAAGATCCGGATAAATTGCATGCAATTCCTGATACAAGAAGCAAAACGGATATCCGCCGATCATCTGGTATTCCGTGAAAAGAGGCTTTAATAAATCCAAGTTCTTTGTCTCATAATACTCCCCAACCACTCTGGCCCATGTGTGAACTTCTCTCCGGATTTCGTAAAAGCCCCAAACAGGCACTTGGTATAATATATTTAGAGCATCAGCTAGAAAATCATTTCCCGTGTGTGATAGACCAATACCAGCTATAAGCATGATTGTCTTGGTTCTTAGTTGATATATTTGAGAATATATATTGCATTGTCATACGTTTTATTAACCAATGCTTGCTTTGTATGTTTGTCATAACAACTTAATTTTGATCAATGAAAAAATATTGATTTTACTATTATTAGTAACTATTAAAAATCCAATCTAACCATCAAGGGGTTTAACGGTATATGTTCACTAGGAATGAGTTTATAACACATTACTGCTCTCATAATTGATGTTATTTTTGAACCGTTGATAGAGAAAATTCTTCAAGGTTCCAATCAGATCTAAAATATCAACTTATAACCTTGAATAAGATTCACATGTCCAACTAATGAGCATCAAAAGAAGTTTATTAAAAAAATTATTTTAGATTTCTGAAAGCTGATAAAATCAAAGCTGCTTTTAAGCTCAAGTTCCTATAAAGAATGAGCTCAAATCAGTATTGAAATTCAAATGCGAAAAGCCTGCTGAGAATTTTCCCAGCTTGATAAATTTATTTTCGAAAAATTTCGTGAATCTAATTATCAGAGTCTGATAATATTAAATCAGACTCTCACAGAAAAAAACTAGATATAGCTGATGATATTGCTTATGAGTAGTTTCAATTATTCAACATATTTTGAATTCAGCTTTTGAAGGAAATAAGACTACATTTCGATTCCTCCCTATGACATACTTAAGAGTCCGAAAAAGGAGACATTATGTCTTAATAATAATGAAATTCACTTTATCTATAGTTGCTTGATCTAAATAGACTATTTCCTTGAAAACTGACAAAATCACCTGTACTGATCTACTAATTAGTAGTGGGTAAAATTCCCACTTGATTAGTTCTTGCAGAATGGTCATCAATTTACCCATTAAAGAATTCCCTTCTTCTGGTTTATAATGGTCTCAAACGCCATAAATAACTGGCCACTGCAGAAAAATTTCTAAGTTCTTTAAATATTAAATTAATTTTTAAATCACATCCTAAAATTCAAACGCCGGATGAAATAGAAAATCTTTACAAGGCTCCCGACGAAGGTTCAAGGTTTTATCAAAAGCTTTATTCTAATCATGTCCACAGACCGTACCAGCAATGAGAAATAAAAATCTGAAATTAATGTGAACCATTTATTATTAGGTAACCAAGTTGAATTAAAATGTGCCTCTTGAATGTTCCATTCTTCTCAAGTCAACGTTCATATCGGTCGTGTGAGAGTAATCTAGAATGCACGTGTACTGCACGAAAATCTCCTACCTCTCAGCTCTACACAATCAAATGACCTCGGGTATTCTCTGCAGCAGTGCGCAATCAAGACGGAGTCTTTATGTGAGTAATGAAATTTTGATTGCATCTTTATTTAACAAATTACTTTTAATATTATGTCATACTCACACTCTCTGTTGTCAACTCGTTTTATTGACCTATTTTAATGATCCTAAAATCATTTCAATAAACCCACTCTTTTTAATCTTAGGAATCGCTAACTCACGCTATTATTTAATAGACTCGGAATTGCTATCAAAAATCTTTGAAAATTGTACATATTTCAGAGTGAAAAAGTACACATTTCTTAACACTAATGAATAATTAAGAATGAACCCTAGGTCGAAAAAGTGATGAGTTTCCTTGGAAGTTTGATGCTTAGACTAAAATAGTGGCATAAACAGAAAGACGACATTTAAAATTTAATCCTTCTTGCAACTTAAAAGACGTTGTTTGAGTCTCACTGATGCCACCCTTTGAGAGGTGTGAACTTGCTTACAGAACTAGGTTTACACTACCCAAGAAAGGTAAACGTTGGAAACAG
>KL566808.1:0-17989 GCA_000715275.1 Gyrodactylus salaris
TTCTCTTTTCAGTTTTCTCTCAAGAATGATAAGTTCGTGTGGTAAATTTGAAGGCCTAATTACAATAATGACTTCATGTGTCATTGTTCTGCATTTGTGTGTATAATTAGGATGGACCATGAAAAATTACTTTCGAATACTTACCAATATGATAGAATTAAATATTTTAAACCTTAATTCACCTTTCTTTTCACTCATTTTTATAGACTCCAACTCGAAAACAGTATTTTCATGTTGTTCGAGTTTTTTCTGAGTTTATCTTGGATTTGTAATTTAGATAATCTCTACTTTTAGATAATCTGAAATGAACGTGTTGAGTTTTAGAATTTAAAAAAATATTTATTATTTTTCTAATTGGTATCATCTGAAAGGATTGTTAAAAGCTTTTCATGTCTGTATATTGTCCAATTTACATTATGAAAATATAGTCTTCAATCCCTTCAATGTGTTATAAATATTTATTAGGAACAGTCTATCCTTAATATAGAATTTCATGACTATAGAATATCATAAAAGTAATGTATTTTGTACAACGTCCGTGCGATTGAAACCTTTCGTCTTGACTTTGATTTTTGATGCAACTTATCTTATTGTATAGATCAATATTCAAAGAAAGATTCGTTAGTTGTTGACTCTGCTTGATCCTATTTTAAAATAATAGAATCAATAAATCATATATTTCGCGTCTTTCGTCTATTAATAGAATTCAGAGGCATGATTTTTTGTGAAAGTTTAAAGGTTATCTTCTCTAAATTGATATTATGTGAACAGGGGCTACAAGCCGAAGAAAAATAGCAAAAAACCACAAATAATTATTTACAAGATAGTAGGCTGTTGTGCTAAGAATCAGATGAATCTGAGATTATTAATAATTGTTCATCCTAATAGTACCCAAATGTAAACTCATGTCGAGTCTCTACGAGAATGGATGACTCAAACTCCGAACTCCAACGAATGTCAACCAACACAGAGATCCCCGTGATTCAAGAGGCCAGTCAGGCACCTTCACAGCCAGCTCAAAATCCCCCATTTGGCATTCGCATGACAGAGCTGTGTGATGAACTGTACAAAGTAAAATTTCCTTAAAATAATGAGTTTAGCTAGATCCTGATGCAGACTACGCGAAACGTCTCCCAAGATCAGCTAGTCAGACAAAGTTGAAAAGATCTAGTTCGTTTTACTCGAAAATCCCCTCACATCTGTTTATTAGCTCCGATGATCTGAGAGAGATCGATGCAAGTTATCTATTATGCAGTAAGTTTATAGTCTCCTAAAAAAAGTATGCTAGATTCATTAATTAGATACTGTACAGAGTATTATTATGAACTTGTGAAAGTCTTTATTTTCTCTCATCTGATACGCAGATAAATGAAAAACATAAATTGTTCACTTATGAATTTAAAATCCATTCATCCAGCAAAGAGATTAGATGAATATCGCAATGAAATTTAAGAACAATGATATAAAAATGATACATCAAATGGTTCAATGAACGGTATAATTTTAATATATTTATCTTCGACCGACAGAATTATGTTAGCTGAGTAGAGTATACGTATTTTAAGCATTTCCATATCCTGTGTGTGAGAGCTTCTATTATTCCTCACGAAATGCTTTCCGTTTATTTTTGCAACAGGTTCATTTAGTTACTTTAGAAGTTGACATTTCTATCCACTAAAAAGGAAAAATTCACAAAAAATAATAATCTTTTGACAAAATCAATTTGAGAAATTTCGTTCAAATCTAAAAATAGATTTAATCAAATTTAGGGGAAATTAAACAAGTGACAAAACGCTATATTTGCCTAATAGAGTACTTCTCTTTGCTTTGTAGAAGGAAAATCCAACAGCGACACAATATTTGGAAAGTCATTCAAGCGTTACGGGTTATTGAATAACCTATTGAGTAATAGTTCTTCGAGGAAATCTTCCACGCGAGATATATCCCACGGCAGGATCAAATGGAAGAGTAGAACCTGCTTTAAAAATAGGAAAAAGGAGATAACCTATGATGAGTGAGTGTCTTTTTCGATATACGTGTCATACTACGAACTTGTTTTATGGAACAGGTCGGACATGTCGAACTCAATAGTCAACAGGAAATACCCTTATTTCTACCTCCCAAAGCGCATGATGAATATCACCCAGTTTCGGGGTAGATATTTTGAGCCCTGAAGACGCTCGAAAAAGAGTCAGTATTAATTTTAGATCAGGTGGATTCTTTCAAAAATCTATATCAACTCATCAGATTAATTAATTGCAACTAAATTGTATTCCGCAAGAGAATAACTTTATATGCAAAAGTTTATTCGACGACAGCACAGAATTTATAGAAGTAATAGTGTTTACTGAAGAAAAATATGTCTACTCAATGACTAATGTAAAAAAGGCGGAGTTGAAAATAAAGCTTGCTCTTCAGTGTTAAACTTCAAAAAATTATGGTTGATTTGTGAGATTTTGCACATAATAATCAAAAATAAAATTTATTTCTAACAAGGAAGGATTTTATCTCCTTTCAACAATATGCACAGGCATGTGGAATATATGAGTAATGAAGAAAAGCAAAGGTGAAAAATATGTACTCATTCTGTTAGATCCTTATTTTGATTGGTTTACCATTTTTGATTGACAAGTGATAAAGAGGTTGTTTGTGCACAAGGGCTACATTTTTACCCACACCCAGATTTAGTATATGTAACTTTCTAGTCTCTTTTGTCTTATATCGACCATAATAATGTTCATAGGCGTGATAGAAGTTGTTTTTTTCACAAGAATTCATTCTCCTTGCACATGCTTTTATCATTCTTCCACTCCATTGAATGAAAATTCAGTCTTCCAAAAGTCTTTGTTAATAAACGATGAATTGAGAAAAGAGAAACAATAATTATTATTGTTCTAGAGTTATAAAAGCGTAGTTTCTATTTGATTGAAGAACCTCATGAAGATTGAATCTTTAGAAATAAATAATCTTGGATTCTTCATATCAACATTTTCTCTCTCTTAGAATTGAGTTTCATAGCCGAATCTAACTCTCTTCGGGTTCATATGAGGGATCATTCGCAATTTAGATTTGAAGCCTTTTTCCTCCACTTCGCTCGCCTCGAATGAACCATACTACAAAATAATTTAGTTACAATCTTATTCTGTTATTCCAGTGTTTTAAGAACTCAAAACTAGTTGAGAGTCATACATTTTCATACGAACTGACTGGATACAATATCACACAACCAAGGATTCTTTAAGGATCGCATCAGTCGAATGCTTCTGGTTCGATTCTCGGTACCGGCACCCAGAAGGACGAAACGCGTCTATACCTGGTGCTGTAGGAATCCTTGGTTGGGTGATATTGTATCCAGACAGTGCTTTACCCGCTCAATTATTTTTTATTTTTAACTAAATTCAAAAAATTAAATGAATTGTGCTAATCCTTCTCTCTGTTATGAACTAAGTAAATTCAAAATTATATCAGTGTTCTATTCAATAGACTTATTTCCCTTACGAAATATTATCATTACTTGACCCAAAAATTCTTAGTATGTGGTTGAATCATTATGATTTATTATACATACAACATATCTAGAATCTGATCACGTAACTTATCATTGATAGCTAGGACGACCCAAAATGGCGCCAAATCGAGTCAAAAATATGCAGTCAAGATAAAATTAAGTGGCATTTAAAAAGGCATTTATTTAAAAAATGTGAATAAATGCTTTAACTTTGTTGAATTAATCAAATTTCAAACAACACCACAAATACCAGTCATTTAACGCGATGAGCATATTTTTATCAGCAAAAGGCGTGTTTGCTTGTATCAAAATCTTTTAAGAAAGAGACTATCTAGTCTGACCATTAGACTATTAATGAGAATACAAGTCCTTGTTATCAATGAAAAGTTATCATATAAAGTCAATTTAGATTTTAAGAAAATTCTATGTACATTTATAAAAATGTGACATAAGTATTTCTGATCCCCTCTTTTTACACCAAAAGCAAACAATCCTTAATCACAGAGGGAATATATTTTGGAACTTAACTTGCTTTGATTGACATTATAGCTCATCTATGAATAGAAAATGAGAAGTATTGATTCAATAATTTAGATTAATTTTATTCTGGTTTTTACTAAAACAATTTTCAATCGTTGCTCATTCTCCTAAGATTTATTAGTAAAATTATGTAATTCTTCAGAGTAAGCTTTTTACCTGATTCACACCTTCTAGATATGTAAGAATAGCTACTTTGGTCTTCGAATTCATAGCTCCTTGGTATAAAGGCCGCACGAGACAGTGGAACTATATTATCGAGCATTACTATATCATGATGATCGCTGAAATTATCTATTGATTGGGCAAAAATGCGATGAAAATTCATATAGTCATCCAGACTTTTTCCGAGCTCTTGTAATGTGCTGGAATTCTTCCTTCAAAACATCTCGGCTTAGCTGATTTAACAATTGAAAAAATTGGAACTTTGACACCTTCTGTAAACACTTCAGGCTATAGTCCTTTTGAGATGAGAGGATAATTAACTTGATTTGAAATATCATTTTTAAAAATGGGTTTTAAATATTGACAGAAAAAAATATTTTAGGGGACTACTTTTCGACCACTATTTCCATTGAGTACTACGTAAAAAAACCAACCCGAATAATGTTGGAACATCTCTGTGTATAAAAAGTAATTTATTCTAACACTACTTGTACACCTGAATGTACACAAAGAAAGATATACGACTCCAAAATAAACCCCGTTTCCGTGGTCAATCATTTCGAGATGATTAATTGCAATTATTTCTCAAATCCGTTTTCTATTTTTAGAATGCACATTCATTTGAAGCCTGCTCTTTCGAATCCAGAATCGAGTAATAATAATCGGATCAAAGACTCTTTGGATCAAGAGTTGAGCCATCTCCCGCGTCAAGTCATGCCAGACTCTGAGAGGGATGGGTCTGGCATTAAGCAGCAGATTTTTGCCAATTTTAAGACGGTTCTGTGCGATAATCTTATCAAGAGTCCTAAGCGAAAGGTAATTTGCCTTTTTCAGCTATTCCCTGTCTATTAAGATACTATTATTAAGATAGATAGGCATACATAAGATAAACAAGACACCAAAAGGTAATAAGACTGAACCAAAACACTTATAGGTGAGATGTATTTGTTTATCCACGTATATTATCATCACTTAATTGATATTTTGTGCACAAGACCTTCTAATTTTCATTCTAAATATCATTTCTTTAAAAACGAGATTCTTTGCAAATTCAAAATGCGCAGGTTAGGTTTTTCGTTGCATTCTTTGTGAAGGACCATGATTAAATCATGATTGATCTTTAGTGCGGGATCGATCGACAAGACAATTCAAAGGTGGTACTTTCCTCTTCAGTTTCTTATTTCGACTATGGGGTAATTGGGATAAGAAGCCAGGATAAAGTTCATGCTCCTCTCTGATTATTTCTTTCTATGATCTAAGATCACTTGTGTAACGGTTTTCTTGCCCAATTACCTCCCAGTCTGAGAACGAATGAAGAAAGTGATTGGCCTTACTTCGACCCTGCTCGAAAATTCTTTGAAAAGTGACTGAGCTCAGGATTTACGCATAATTGATAAATCTAGCATATTATCTGTATATTTATGTTTTAAGCATAGACAAAGTAATATTCTCTAAGCAAAAATACTCAAAATAGAGAAAAATTTCTTAGCGCCCGACAGATAATAGATTTAATCAGGAAAATAATTGCATCAACCTGAATAAATAATTTTAGTTTTTCCTCAACAATGAGATATTATTTCTTTTACTCTAAAAACAAACAGTTCTTTAGAGGAATTTCTCTCCTGTTTGAGTAATGAGGCTGAAAATGAGCATTCGAATTGGACACTAGAATTGTCTGAATGAAATCGTTTTGAAAATCTAAAGACAAACACTTTTGTAGATACTTGAGGAATTCCTACCAAAGGTATCAGAGATATCGAAGAAAGCTACATCCTATGCTCTAAAGGCAATCTCCACGAAAAGTAGCGTCTCAACAAGTTGTAACTACATCCATGAATCTTGTGAGTTTTAATCTTTTAAAAGTTTTCTCACGGATTGAATTAGATTTTGGGTAGAAAGACTGCACTTGGAGATTTGGAGGAGAGGTTTTTCTTTGTCTAGTAATCTATTATCATCAAGCATGTATTGATTCTCATCTATTCTTCTTATATGATATAAAATTAGAGTTACTCTACACTATGGAATTCCTTTAATAATTGAGATGTTTTGGAATTCCCATGTAGGTTATCATCTCTTGGTTCATATTCCATGCATGAGAGCTACTAGTCTTCATTCCTCACTGATCTTCATTAAAAATAAGATTCAGTGACATTTGAATTGCGTGGGTTAGTTTTTTCCCCCTTGGATTCTACGTGAACGACCATGATTAAATCCACTATATTCTGACTTCAATAACCTTTTCTTGATTCATGAATCTGAATGAAAAATGTTTATTCCCTTCGATATGTATTCTATTAATCAGAATCATTCGATGAATGAGAATCGTAGCATGATTACTGTGAAACTGCATTCCTAGTTTTCTGAAGAGTTATTGAAGTTGATCAAGAAGTAGTTACTATTATTCTGTTTCAATTATAGAGAATTGTCTAGCGACAATAATTCTTCATTGAAATTCTAATACAACTCCCAAATGAGAGCTAGGGCTACCAAATGCTTCTTTTTTTAAACTGATATGTTGTTAGTTAGCTCTCAAACACTCTTAAAAATCGACTCCCAGCCTCTAAATGAATAGGCATTTGCCTTTTTTTTCCTAATCATAAATGCCTAATCATAGTCTCTGATTCACTTAAAACGGATTAACTCGTTGGGTTTGTGCGAACACTTCAACTATGCGAACACGTGGTTAAAGTCCGAAATATAGTTTTGAATTTGGAAGATCATTCACTTGAAAATCATTATTTAAATGTTCACGTAAACTATTTATTACATTAAGATAACTTGTAAAAGAATTCATAATTTAATAAAAAGTTACAAATTTCAAATAATTTTTCTTATAATGGGAGTAAAATATTAATTCTCTTTCTTTAAACTTGGGAATTTTTTTCTCTATAATTAGGTAATAGAAAAATCGAACTGCTATGTCTCTATAATACTAGGCAAAATTAGCTTATTTTACGATTCCTTGCATAATTTTTATATTTTAAGTTGAAGCAACTCTTGAATAAAATGTTTAATATCAGTGCCTTTTGCTTTTCAAGTCACATCGCTAGAACATGAAATGGATTTTCAGGAGGGATATGATCCAGACCTCGAAGTGTACGAAAGTGAACAGTATGATCAAGTTAATGACCTTTTTGTCGACCACATTAAACCATTCGATACAGTGTGAGTTAATGATAGATTTTTATTTAGTCCAGTAATTCTGATAGTAATCTGTCTACCGTTATCCCTACTATTCCAGAAGCTGAAATCGATATTTTCTAATTTCTCGCCAAATTTAATATTTTACTTTCAAAATATTTTATTATTCATCTAACAGATCCAATGACGACATAATTTCTCGAGCGAGAATCAACATTGAAAACGAGCAGAGGAAAAGCAACTTTGTTGATTATAACACGTAAGTTTCACAATAAATTATTGATTTTATAATTAATTTCTTAATTGAAACTAATCACTACTATTTTAAATTTTTCACTAAAATTCTTCAAGTAAAGAATACACTGATGAATGAGAGAGTAAATTTATAACCTTGAACATTTGAATCTTTGAATATTGAGGAACATAAACTCAATTTATGATCCCCATTTGAATTGGCTAGATAAAGAAAAGTTTACATTTCAGCTTGAATGATTTCAACATGGAGAATATCACCTGCTATTCAGTTCAGCAGTCCTTGCTGAGTCGCACGGGTCTACCAATGTGGAATTCTATTGAAGATGAAGCTGACTTGTTGGAAATACAACGGGTCAATAAGAAAGTGGCTCTTAGTCAATTTCTCTTTGAACACATGCAACACAATTGCTCAGAGAATAAGGTAACTTTCAGCATTAAAGATTGAAATAGCAGAAAAGATAATTATTTGGCAAATTTCATGTTTCTTGAGAGAAATTCCTTATTAGAGAAATACACAAACAAAGATTTTTGCATGACATGTTTTTTCTTGTTTATGATAGATAGATATCCATCTATTTATTAGGTCGTTCATAATTGCATTTTTGAAAAAAATACGTTAGGTCTCCAAACGCTTAAATATGCATTCAAAATTCAGTGTAAAGAGTTGCAAGTGTATTATTTGTACTAAATTTATTATAAATTTTTTTCTGACATACTATTTTTAGGGCAATTATCATGAGGACTTTTTCTATTATATTTACAGGACATTTTTTGGAGTAGAGGTTAATTATTATGTGACATAGGACACACTAATATATATTTTTATTAAACATGGCTATCTTAATAAAAAATATTATAACACAACGAGAAATTTATTTTTAATTAAAAATCTTTTCAGCTACGGATCTTATATTCGTGTTAAGGGCATCTGAATGTAATTTTCAAGTTTCTCTCTACGAAACTTAATAGCTTTTAATAATTACAATAATTTTACCAACTCACTTCTTCACATATATGGCTGATGCAAGAAATAACGTAGAATAATCGGTTGGATCTCCTATTAAATCTGATACAAACGAGACATTTTGACCCGATACTGGAGTAAGAGTTTGTTAATCTCAAGACTTTATGCGGTCTATGAATCTTATGTATCAAATGATTTTTTCGAATGATATCTAAGGAGCTTATTTCTCCAAAATAAAAAGTTTCCATTTCAATATTTACAAATTGGAGATTGATTTTAGATAGAACTTGCAATCAATATGAAATGTGGAATTTCATTGGCCGAGCAGGATTGAGAAAATAATACTACGCCATGGGAAGAGCGGGAGTGCATATGGGTGCAGCGCGGAAGAAATTTTGAAAATTACATTCAAATTAAACCTGAATGATAATTATTAAAAGGGGAAGATCAAAAACACGAGTATAAGATCCGTAGCTTAGACCAAGGAATGCTCATTTTAACACTATGTCAATGTACTGGACAAAAATATTTCGGTTGAACTCCAAATAGCGAAACGATTGTGATTATTGTCGACTATCTTCTCAGAGATCTTAACGTAACTCGGAATAACTTCAGGATGCTAATTTCGGACTCCGCTAGATATATGGTTAAAGACCTTGCAGATTCTGTATCCAAAATTACACCATGTAGGATTTCTTGCTCATCTTCTGTATAATTGTGCTATCAGTGTTGAGAACCACGTTGTTGAAGTTGATGTGTTAATTGCTAATGTTGGAGGAGGAATCATGTATTATTTTGGGTTGCTCTATTAGTAATAACTTATTATTTCAAATAATATCATAATGAGATTACTGAATAGGTCGTCTACTAATGAACAGCAGCCCATATGTTAAATAGAAGAGACTATCAGACTTATAATACTAATTCAATCTAGAGATTGTACTGTCAAAGTTTGATTCAACATTTGCATAAAATGAAAAAACATGTCGTGAAGGATGTTTTCCTTTGCTAAAATGATATTAGGTATTCAGGATTCCAGAAGTAAATTTTTAGATTTAAAATATCAATGTCTGCTTCTAAT
The DNA here is from genome assembly GCA_000715275.1 of Gyrodactylus salaris. Classification (NCBI taxonomy): domain Eukaryota; kingdom Metazoa; phylum Platyhelminthes; class Monogenea; order Gyrodactylidea; family Gyrodactylidae; genus Gyrodactylus; species Gyrodactylus salaris. The sequence continues at coordinate 9,652 of KL566808.1, forward strand.
TAACATGAAGCAAACTTGAGTTCTAAAATATCTTTGGACATGTGATTGACTTGAAGAGTTTCAAAATGGACTTCACTTTTCTTTTTTGTGTGACGTAATTCTATTAATTAAGGATTCTGATTGATTTACTTCATAGAGAAATTCTTTTTGTAGTTTTTTTAATGCAATGACTCATTGTCCAAAATAGAGCAGTCAGTATTTGAAAAATCAAATGAGAAACCTTTCATGGGCACTGGTTTGACATGCCTGACTTAAACTGAAAAAAACAAGAGCTGAGAGCTTATAGGGAAAATAAGTATGACAAAACATCAATTTTTAATTTATCCTAAATGTTTTCCTGTCACCTTGTTCATATGTTTATTATCTAATAATAATTTAAGTTTTGCGTTAATGGACTATTAAAATTAAATTATCACTTCATTTTTTTGCATTACTTCTAGAGAACTCTCAAAAGTCCTGCCTCAATAGCCTGTTAACAATTCATTCAGGAGGGGTTATTCTTATAAATGGTCAGGCGAATAAGTCTAACGTTAACTAGAACGAGCGTGGGTGGGTGTCTGAATAATTCTGTAAAGCTATGTCCTGTATGAGCACTGAGAAAACCTATGTAAAACAAACAACAGGCTTTGAGATTGAGGAGAAGAGTCTAGGATTGGAAGGGCCGCATAGTGATTGACTAGAACAAGAAATATTAAAATCAGTGAAAGTGGTATCATCTGTGAGTTGGAACAGTTTCTAGTGCATTGGCTTGCCACCTATGGCATACTAAAAAGAGTCCTTATAAGGAATAAAGGTGCATCTCAGGTTATGATCTACTTTCACTGATTATTGAATTGTTCGAGTTGGAAATATGGTTGATCATTCCTTGGTGTAATAGGCATTGAGGTTTAGAATTCGATTTTATTATATCACATTTTTACAATTATAGTCAAACCGCAAATGCATCAAAGAAATCTTACTTTATTTCCAAAGATGGAAATACCTTTTAGTATGTGACAGTTGCAAGAATGAATTCTTAATATCTTTTTGAGGTTCAAAATTTGGTGTTAAATAACCCTCACAATACCAAAAAGAAATTTACGTTTATTACCGACTAGGACGAAAAAGATCCTTTCAAAAGAATCTTCAATATTTATTTCAAAATGCAATCTTAGCACAAATAAACCAAATGTTCAATATAAATGTAGCACAATTGTTACATCTCCGACTGTCTTTCTGAATGGCTCTCTTAGGCAATAATTGCATCAATTTTCTCTTCAATTTTGATTCGTTTCGCATTCAGGACGTAACTACTCGTAGCATCTGAAGCCAAAGTTATAGTCCATATTTGGCAGATTTAGATGGGATACACTGTTTGAATGGACATCTCCCACGAAATCCAGATAATCTTTCCTCAATAGTGACGTTCTCTCTTGGATAGTAATACAAACTGAGATATGTTACCCATCGTTCCCTAATATCACGCACTGGGGCGAATTTATCTATTTTCTTGTTCTAGGCATTGCGTCTCTAAAAGCTTTACGACCATAATTCAAACTCCATAGTTTAGTAATTGAATCGGTATTAGATTTGTATATACCAGCTAAAATGAGAATTCCAAGATATCAAACTTTTCTGGAAAAATATCTTTCCAGCCATCATTCTTGATATATCTAGCATATTCATTTGTGCACTAAGAATATTCGGGACAAGCATTGGCCAGGTCTTGTTTTCAAAATATGTTGAGCCTTAGTTCTTCTTAGTGTTCAAAGGTTCCATTCAATTGTTTTATCCTTGGAAACATGGAGGGATGGTGTAGTGGATTGTTCCTCAAGTCCAATAAATATGATATCTCATATGGCGTGGGATCGATTCCGGTCTCCTCCCTCCTTGAAACAAATTTACTTTGTAAATAGTTTCAAAACATTCCTCCCCCATTATAACCCCACATGTGAACCCGAAGAGAGTTAAACTCGGCTATGAAACTCAATTCTAAGAAAAAAAACATGCCTTTAGTTACATCGCAATTTTCTGATAGACTCGAAAGAGATGACAAATCCGATTGCAATTTTTAATGTTGAATAACACTTAATATAATGTGTTAAACAATGTCATAAAAATTGCAACAGTTAATTATCCATGGTTAACACAGAATTCCATGGTATTGTGAGATACAACATAGATAAACATTTAAGAAATGTATTTAAAGTTGCCGATTATTCTGAATTTACTTTTGAATGAACTTTTCTTCTCGGTCAATAGACACATTTTTATATCTATTTTATATTAATCTAATATTTAACTGAAAATAATACACATGCAAATTACGAACGCCACATTGTGACATTTTTCTGACAGCCAAAATCTATATTCCAAAATATAAATTAGCCTTGTCATCAAAGCAAATGTCAACGATTTCCACAATCAAGATTTACAATAAATACATTTGCTCATTTTTATGATTTTAATAAAGCTTTTAGGATCATCTACTCTTGAATGATATATCCTCAAGCATAAATAGAGTGGATTAAACATTACTATCAGAAATGTGTATATTTTCAGTTCAAAATATGTAAATATTGTATTTATTTAAAATGAATGAACAGCTTGTACGTAATGTAATACAGGTTTTGGCTGCTTATCGTCGCCATTGTAAGCATGCATTCGCGAGAAACTTATTTCTACACAAGCAGATGTAGGCTGACAGTCGTATAGTAAAGTATACTCTTTTAAGCTCACGACTGAATTTCGTAGCTGTATTGTAGCAACAGGGATATTCGCTGCATCGTTGGTACTTTTGGTTGGATGTGACTGAGTCGTTCAGTGTTGTTCCACTTGTTGCTTTGTTGCTGAAGATATCTCCTTGTGACAAATAAGACAGAAAATATCATCTTTAACCAATTTGAACTCTTTGGGATACTCTCTGACGTATCGACTCATTTTTGTAAACGTGAAAGAAAACAAACACATGATAAACTCTCTGAATGGCTTTGTCCTATTGGCTGATGACTATTGTTGCACTTACACTCCCTAGGTCCTACACATTGTGTTGCACATACATGCACATCCTAGTCCCTACAATCTAGGGCCTTCATTATTTCACATATTATGACGCATAAAGGATTTTTATTATAGATTATGTGTTAAAAACAATGGTTAATAGACCATCAAATGTGTTATTCGTGTTTTGAGGATGTCTTTCTATCTAGAAATCGTTAAATCTAAAAATTATCGTATTAAATTTCTTTAGGTTAAATATGTGTTATCATTTATTTGATTCATTTCTCAATTCTTTCTAGGATTTTGCAGATTCTTTTACAGAATAACTATCAACGAATTTTCTGATATTTTTAAGTAATAAAAATTTCTTGTTCAACTTTTCATTCTTTTCAAGTCGATGCATTTTTCCGCTGTTAAAATTTTCTTAAACTAAGGCGATATCCTACTCTACTGGTAATAGTCATTTCTCTCTGATCTTTGTTAAAAATAAGATTCATAGCACTGCGTGAAGGACCGTGATATCGTCTATCAGTGGATCAAAACTTCATAATTGTAAGCCGATGCAAAATGACTAGAGTTCTCGGCTCAATCCTGTTTCTTCAGACCTAAACTTACGCTCAATTTGCTACAGGTTCGGGATCCATTGGTGTAAACTAATTGAACATATATTTGAAATTCAACGAATTAATTGAGAACTATTTTGATTGGCCCATGGATGTAGCCAATGAGATTGATTAATTAAATGTAATTATGCCAAAATAGCCAATCAAATTTGAGGAACAATTTAGCACTGGACACTAGGATATATTCTCGATGTCTAATCTATTTGGTAATCTAGGTTGTTCCTTCTTTTTGAGCCCAACAACCATCATGACACCATTCAATGTAATTGTATTCATTTTTCTGCGTGGCTGTTCTCTATTGGCCAAACAAATTTCTCTGGCCCTAGACACGCTACACATGTTTTTATCATTAATTTAGAGTTCAAAAAGAACCTTGATGGCATCAAAGCTATGTGAAGAGATTAGTAGGACAAGATTCAATCCAGAGACTTTCAGTATACCTTCATTTCTCTTAAGGTCACTTGAGTGGAATTATAAACAAAATAATCTTTATAAACTTTGAGAAAAAGAACCCCTAAGTGAATTTCCATATTTTATTTCTACTGCATATAAATAGATTTCTGAGAAATCATTTCTCAATCAAATCGAGAATTAATCGAAATTAATAAAATTACGACAGTAGAAGTGAGCTCTTTCATAATTCCAACACGAATATTTGACCAGTTCAAAAAATGTCTAATACAAAATCTTCGATACAACTATTTCGTCGTCCCATCGCTCTGATCTAAAATTGATGTTGATGAAATTACTACGAATTAGTAATTGTAATTTAATTAAAGTTTCTCACTTAGGATAGACTAAATAATTTAAAGAGAAAAGTTTACACTTTTTAAAGGATTCTTTCATTCAAATCTTATAAATAGCACTCTTCAATTTAGACCTTCTCTGATACCGTATAATCAGAATAATAAGTGGATTAAAATATTTTAACCAATAGAAATACACTCTCATTTGAATTCCTTCCCTTTTAATTATTCCAAAAGCATTCTTCCTATGAGAGTAATCTCATAATGTCATTGCTAACAAGGACGAGTTACATACGATGGTCTGTGTTTGTATTACAGAATGTACTCATTATTTGCACAGTATTCGGAAATAGCGTTGTCATTCTCTCGATTCTGAAGGATAAGCAGCTACGTGCAAATTTGACATATAGATTCATCGTGTCCTTGGCGATAGCGGATCTCCTGATGGGAAGCGTTGTAATGCCTCTATCAGTCTTCTATAGTGTCCACTCGAATTGGCCATTCGGCTTTATCGCATGCGATCTCTGGCGGGCCTCCGACGTGCTCAGCTCCACAGCGTCCATATTGAACCTGTGTGCCATAGCAGTGGAGCGCTATTGGGCCATAGAGAATCCGATTGCTCACGCCTCAAAGAGCACTGCGAAGCGATGCAATTTGATGATATTTCTCGTTTGGTCCTCATCCGGCCTAATTTCATATCCAGCGATTTTCTGGTGGAGAGTTCTCAGAGAAGATCGCACTGAAGGCTCTTGTGAATTTACGACCAATGTCTATTATCTAATATTTTCTTCGCTTATTTCATTCTACATACCGTTGCTCGTCATGTTGGTTGTTTATGCCAAAATATATCGGACCGCTAGGCTTGTGATACGCAGTATGAAGGCTGGGACAATAGTCATCAACAAAAATGAATCTGGACAGCACATGCGAACCACGTTGAGGATAAATTATGGAAAGCCCAGACCGAATAATATTGATCTAAAATTCAATGTGCCTGTGAATAGAGGAGGAGAAAATCTATCAATCACAAAAGGATTTAAAAAGAATTCATTCGACAGAATCCGTCATGTTTCCACGACCGTCTCTAGAAGGATTAAGTTCAACAAGGAACAAAAGGCCGCCAAGACATTGGGGATAATTATGGGTCTTTTGATATTATCGTGGATGCCATTTTTTATATGCAACATTTATCTAGCTGTTGACAAGACTTTTGTCCAGAATAACATAATCATCTTTGAAATTGTCACCTGGCTTGGCTACTCAAATTCCATATTGAACCCCATTATTTACGCTAGATCTATGCGAGAGCTGCGTAAAGCTTTTATAAACCTTTTATCCTGTACCCTTTTGAAGAGAAATAGAACCCCCTTCACGAGTAACGTAATGAGGAAGAAGGATAGAACATATTGTAATCCCTTTCTTGGAATTTCTAAGAAATCTCGAGGAAACAAACAGCTATTACCGATAATAATGATCACTAATGGCGCCTATTCAGATCCTGTAATTAATGCGAATAAATATGCTATCAGAGGTGAATGAATTTGCACTATGAATCATTATTAATCCTCTTTAACAAAAGATAAAGTATTTTTCTAATTTTCGTTCTTATGCAAGAGAAAAAATATTACAATATTTTTAATGAAAAGATTTATAGTTTTATATTTTGCAGTTATAAGCCCAGAATTTTAATTTTACGTGCAGATCGTTCCTTAGAGATATTTCGTTTGATAACTATATCTTTTGGTAGAAACAGTAACTTGATTTAAAGATTCTGACGGAGAAATGATGCATTAAAAGCTTGATCCAAAACTATTCGCTTTAATACTGTCCAGAGTTTAATGAGTTTCTTAGAGATTCTAAATTGAGGTCAAGGTGAGATCTGCTTTAACAGAAAAAAATAACTTTCTTGACTCTATGAGAGTATTTTCTGGTTTACTTATAAATTGAATGCTTATTGGAAGAAGAACCTTATCGGGAATTATGTTGAAATACAGTTTGAAGAGAAATCCTTCTAACGACATGTTGAAGATAAAAATTATCGAAAAGTACCCCTTTCAAAAATCTCAAAGCTTGACAATTTATCAAAAGCGCTGTTAACTAAAAACTTTCCAAATTCGATAACCACTTGATAGTAAATCGGAAAAGATTATTTTGTAAACAATCAAGAGGGGTGGCGTGAGTGATTTTCCTACAAGTCCCAATATATGGCCTCCGTCCTTGAGAAGAGTTTGAAAAAACTTCTTATCCCGAAGATTCTTCCTCGCAATCCGTGAATGATTTGTAGAGGAAAACGTGCTTGAAATTTAATGAAAAGCAATAAATCTCGCCCGAAAAATCTTAATCTGAATTGCTGTGATAGTTTCTGCAATAACGTTAATATATAACTGTTTTCCCCCTGCTTCCATTCAAATCCATAATTTTTATACAGGAAAAGAGAGAAAACAAACAAAAATCTTTATATATGCTTTTCATTCATGTAACATTTTACAAAAGCATAAAATTCCCATAAAGTTTTTGCAGAAAAACATTTGAATTATTTAATCTATGTGCACATGAGGAAAACCTAGCCCAAAGCCTCATATATCTATTGAGAAATTTAAAAAATTGGTTTTTTTTTCCTTCATTTCGGATCATGTCTTTTATTTTATTATAGCTTGAACCTCTTCCTACCCATTATGACCCCTTGTGTGAGAGATGTCTAAGACCACTTTTAGATAGATAGGAAAAGAATAATCATTCTTTAAATTCTTTTTATTCTGGATTTGATTTACGAAAATTGAAAAAAACTAAAATTCGCATTTCACATACCATGGGTAGGCCTGCCAAATGCTTATTTTGAAAAACATGATTTTCGAAATAGGCGCATGTGTACTACACATTTTGTAGTGAGTCTCTCTAGAGTGATATTAATTGCATTATACATACTCAGACCCTCCACAATAACAATTTACGCTAAGCATTGATTGGCTAGAGATGACCCATTTAGAGTGTACCCCTTGGTTTTCTAGTCATTGATCGAATTCTATTTTAAACTATCTGGTACTTTTTGGTTCGTTTCAAATTTGCTAATTTTTCTTAAATTAATGCCCTACTCATGAGTGTGGTCGAATTGTATATATTTCTTTGACTTTTTAAGATGAATTCTTTCCAAAGTTATTCTAAAGTTAAGGGAATACGGTGTTGATAACGTCAATTCCTTAGTCTAATCGCAAGGGCCAACGACACTTCATTCATGTATTGATTAGTAGGTTAGTTCTTCTCATTACGTACTTCAAGTACAAAAAATTAAAATCTCTCAAGATCTGCTTTCTATAAGGATACCTCAACTAGCGTTTCTCGTACATCACCAACAACAATAGCCAATATGCAAGGAATTATCCTAGATTTTATATCGAATCTTCGTTGTAATGAGGTGACACAGAATTGTAAGCTTTTTAGGATGCAATAAAAGTTCTTGACAATGCTGAGAAAATGTTGTTAGAGATCCATTATCTCAGCATTGAAGAAATAGAAATATACTCTTCTCTCATGCTCAACGTCACGTTTCTACGGAGTCAGGAAATAACACTGATTAGTTCAGTTTAATAGATTAACATACATTAACTGATTAAGATGTATAAGATTATCAAATCTTAAGATTAAATCAGTTCTCGAAGAAATGAATAGGAAAAAATATATTGCTTCCAAAGACGGAAAGTGTTTAAATCTTGCTTGATTAAAATTAAGTAGAATACAATTGACTTTAACTAATATTGCAATTTAGCGAATTAAGTTGATGTTTAAGCAGTGCATTACTAATGCACAGCAAAAACTGTTAGAATTGTAGTTAGACCTACCAAATTGTTCTACCCTATCCACACATTTTGTTGCTTTAAATATTTTTTGAGCAGTTATGAAATTGATTTAAATTTAAAAGAAAATTAAAAGAAAAAGTAACGGAAAAATACGAAACTTTAAAACGTAAAATAGTATTTTAAAAATACACATAAA
>KL566808.1:18009-46984 GCA_000715275.1 Gyrodactylus salaris
GAAGAAATGAATAGGAAAAAATATATTGCTTCCAAAGACGGAAAGTGTTTAAATCTTGCTTGATTAAATAAAATACCAAAAGAGGGAGGAAAGGGACAAAAGGGGGAAAAGGAAGGGAGAAAATAGGAAGGAAGGGGAGGGCTTTGGAGTAGGAAAAGGGATAGGAGAGGGACAAAAGAGTGGAGAGAAAATTATAAAAGAAGGGGAGGAAGAAGGGAAAGTGAAAAAAGGGATTCAAAAATATCTGAAAAGGGATGGGGTAGTAAAGAGATGTAAATAGAGAGTCTTGAAAAAATGAGGGTGGGAAAAAAGAATAGAATAAGGGACCGCGGAGAGTGAGGTTATGAATTGTATCCAAAATCTAAATGTGCTCATTAAATGCAAAACAATAATCACTTAAATGACGAAATCATGACAACCCAAATGAAACAGATGCAAATGGAAATATAAACACCGAGAAATACAGAGAATATTTCCTATAAAATACTCAAGAAGGACTCAAAAAGATTGCACGGTCGAAAAGTACTAAATTCAAAAAATACATGGCCTAAAATATATTGTTTTTTCGAGTTTATTATTCGAAACTTTCAGTAAAATATTTAAGAAGCGGTATTGCGCCATTGGCCAAATTCGATGTAATTGATAACAACCTTACTCATTTCTTCATTAAATGTGAAAAAAGATTTAAAATAACTTCAAAGTAACGGAAAAATACGAAACTTTAAAACGTAAAATAGTATTTTAAAAATACACATAAAATTGGTCTAAATACGTAGAAGCTTCCAGCTAATCAAATTATAATAGCGATATCCGGGATCAGGATATTCGAAAACGTCATAAATGTCTAAAAAATAACAAAATTGTAAAAGCCCCACTTGTCTAAAATCAGACTTCTCAAAACATTAAGTAAATTCAGGGATTTTATTCAAATCGGCCTGTATCAGCCATTCTTTGCATTATCGAAATTTTTTAAATACCATACAGAAACCGGTTCTCATATGAAATAACTCCGACCTCGATACAAGTACAAAAATGACAAAATAATCGATAATTTCAAAAATCCTCGTGTTTTCAATACAAAAATTTTCGTTGAGGGAGAAGCCAGGAAAAAATATTTTCTATAGAAAGAATATAAAATCTCTAAAAGGAAGAAAAATGAGAAAATTGCCACTTTTTGAAAGTCAGTAAATTGATCATTGTAGCATCCAGGAATAGAAATATCCAATTTTTTGAGGTGTCATTTTGAAAAAGATAAGAGGGCCCACAAAACTGAATACATTTAAGATGCGCCAATAATTGGGAAAAGAAAAAATTTCGAATTCTGACTTATACCACTACAAACGGCGATGCATCAAAAGTATTACAACGCAGAAAAGTTCTAAAACTACTACATTACGCAAGTGATCGTATTTTTGTAAGTTCAAAAATATACTTCCTTCCCCCTCATTTTGAGGTTTAAAGTATAAAAATGTATAGAATTTTGTGGGTGAATGTGGTGCTCTCGGGTTATTTTTTTTACGAGAAGGCCCTTTGAAAAAAATAAAAATTAGAAAAATGACAATTTTTTGGACATGAGTTAATTGACCATTGTAGCGTCCTGGAATGGAAATATGCAAGTCCTAAGGTGTCGTTCGTAAGAACTAAAAAAGGCCTACAAACAGACCAAATTTGGGCCGAATCGGCTCAATGTTAAAAGACCCGCTGACATTCGTGAATACAAGATTTTACAACTTTCGATTTTTACCACTTAAACGGCCCTACGGCAAATTAAATAAATTTTAGAAAAATTCTGCAATTACTATACACAATCCCTTCATCTGGTCAATACGGATCACCCTGCGAAAAAATCATCAAATTACTATGTCCCGTTCCCTCGGAAAGTTGGAAAAGGTGAAAGAAAAATTCTATAGGGTAAGATATCAAAATCTCGTCATCCAAAGCTACCATATGACATCAAAAATCCTACAAATTTACAAGAGGTAGAAATACTGTGACGCCAAAGTGATATATTTGTCAGAAAAATACTTTTTTTACACACAAAGCAAACAAACCTTGGTCACAGGCTTGTTTTTTTGGGGCCTTACTTCACTTGTCGGGATTTTTTCCAATCTTCAACATCTTTTTTGTGATAATTGTTTTCTTAAGATCCCTCATCTAGTAAACTAGCACTTGGGTTATAGCAGGATCTAGTCAATCTCTTAGGATCCAGCATGACAGATATCATAATGAGTACGAAACTTGCACAACGAAACGGGATTTTGGAACTTCGCGGGAATGCCACATTAAAACCTTGTAGACCGTTTACTTGAAGAGCTACCTGGATTCCAGGGCCTGGACATCCGTTTATAACACATATCTCAAATATGTGAATCCGATATTAAATTATGTAGGACTACAGACATAATGAAGTCAAACAAATCTTCGGACTTTGTTAAAGAAAACCCAACATTGTTACATGAAAACAAGAAATAATTAGTCTGAATTTATCATCTCTGACTTTTCAATCAAGACTAGCTTCTGTGTTTGTTTGCTTTGTGTGTAGATTCTATAAGGGGAAGGATTTTTGTCACAGATATTTCATTTTGGTGTCACCTTATTTCTACCTCTTGTAAATTTGTAAGATATATTGTTTATGTCATGTGGTGGCTTTGGATAACGAGATTTATGGTTACAATTTTAATGTTTTAGAATTTTCTTTTATTCTTAAAGATATTCCAAAATGTCACACTTCTAGAATCTCAAACAAGTTCTTTGGTCGGTTACTTGTGCCTTGAAATTCATAAAAGAGCCGATTTTTGATACATTCTGCATTTAGAATGGCTTTAACCATGAAAGTAATAAGAATTAGTGCAAAAAGCTTTCCTAGTTAGAACTGTCAAATCATTAGAAAGGTTTATGTTCGGGATTTCAAACTTTTACTTCGTTTCTGTATTTTTACAAATATGATCACTCTTTATTCTCACACATTTTAATCAGCTCACTTTTGACGCTTATCAAGGATCTATTGTTTTTTCTTCATTCAAATTAACTTCGAATACATCTGCATTCTGTACGTTTGTGCCTTTCATATATATATAAACCAATAGTTAAGACCCCTAGATTTTGGCACAATGGCGGCTTGCAATACGTACAGAGTGCAGATGTATGCAAGAAATACGCACAAAGCAAGCTTGAGAGTGTACACATTAACAAGGTTTCACTTTAACAGCGACATATATAAACTTGCCTAAAAGTCGTAAAAAAGAATCGTTTATCAGTACTCTATATACTTGACAGTAGCACCGATAGGAATATAATCTTCTTTTAATCAAAACATTCTTTCAGTATTTCCCTCAGAGAATTCAACTTTGTATTTTTTGCTAGCAATGCTGTTGATAGTCGCAACCTCAATGTTTGGTCTGTAATCTTTGTCGATAGTAGATCTCTCATTTGTGAATAACCACTGTGTTCATAATCGGAGAGCTTTTTGAGGCCGAGCAGGTAGCGAATCGCTGTGGACTGATGCAACGCCAACAACGGCTGCTTATTGAGCATCAAGAGGATTACAGCGGACTCTTGAATTGCAAGAGGGTCGTTGGAGATGATCTCGAAAATATAACAATTCACAGAAATCATATCCTGGGCTTTTACTGGGAGAGCTCGTTCGTCAAGTAGCGAAAATAGCTTCCTCAGGATATTCTGAGCTAGCCTCGCCACTTGAACGTAACACACAAATAAGGTGCCAGAGAATATAATGGACAGGAAGAGTTGGATTGTTTCATCATCTAGTTCATTCAGGATTTTGTTCTTTCTACAAAATAGATACCGGATTGAATCCTGGATGTAGGACAGTATACCAAGGTACTCATCAGTATCGCCCTCTATGAACTTCCGTGAGATTGATAAGCCTTCAAAGTTTGACATGCTTAGAGTGTTCTGGACAATGTCTCGCAAAACATACTTTATTGAGGTAAGTATGAGTTGATCGTAGGATTCTGTGACCTGTTCAAAATCTTTGGAGAGCTTTAGAATTGAGACGGGAACTTGATGTAACAGGAGGGTTCGATAAAAGTACTCTGACTTCATAACGGACCTTAGCGATTGTGTGTGGTAGAGGAGGGAACTGACAAGAACGTTGTTTGCTGGGAAATTATTGGATTGCCAAGAGAATTCTAGAATTTTGGAAAGCTAAAAAGGAAAGATATAATTTAGTTTACTTTTGGCTCTGTAGCCAAGTATGACTCACTTCTGTAAAGATTCTATCCTCTGACGACTCATGAAGACGCATATACTCAGGTAGCTTGACAAGGACACTTTGCATATAGGAAAGGGCGAGCTCAGTGAGCCACAAAGACGTCTCCGAGCTGGTCGTTGAGACCCCGTCAAATAGCTGCGCTGTGGCAATGATTCCCACCTCAAACTTCCTCAATTCATCACCAGAACTGTGGTCAATCTTGAGGGTATTGTCCCAGAATTGATTTAGAAAGTCCTTCGCTTCCAAGTATCTACCAGTGTCATCTATAAAGGGCAGGGATCGCCCGATCAAGTAAAGCAGCATGTTTGATGAATGAAAGTTTTTTGTGGAGTCCAATTGCTTCAACTGATGAAAGCACTTTGTAAACATTTCCATGTGGTTTTCTTTGTTGATTTCTATTAGCTAAATGGAACTTTAATGATCAAAATTATCCATAATTTCCAACTCAAATAAATATTTCTACAAGTAAAAGAAATTAACAAAAGAAGGGACCTCTTTGATAAAATAAGTATTGTTTTTTTCAATTTGATGCTTATTCGTAATTGAAAAAAGGACTTTGTTAGAGCTTTTAGTGAACTCTTCAAGGACTCATATAATCTCGATAAAATCGTTTATAACGGATAACCCTCATGTTACCAAAAAGTCTACTTTAATCTAAAAAGATTCATATTTCATTGATTGCATAACTTGACAATTTCAAATTTGCATAGGATCAATCATAGCAATAAATTTAATTTGGCGCAACATATTTTTCCTTGGCTAGAGACGATGGAAATTCAGAAAATTATTCTCTGAAATTACGAAAATATGCGTTGACTTAATATTGAAATGGAAACAAATAAAACACACCTCAAAACACCTCTTTGAGTTGCTGCAAGATTCTTCTATAGTTTTAATATAGATGGCCTTGTGCGGCACATTGCCGACACGTGACCCTAGGTCCATAATGGGAAAGAGAAATTCAGCGTATTTGTTGAGATTCTCCAATAGGTCACTATCCAACTGTTTTATCTTCCCCAAAAGGCCGATGAGAATGACCAATTTGTCAGAGAATCTTATGAAGCTACTCAGGAGATAACAAGCAAAACTCGATTTGAAAGTCAGCAATTCGTTCATTTCCAAGAGGAAAATTTCTACGAGGCGCTTCTGAACTCTGGACAGGGTAAGGATGTCTGAGTAGAAGTTGTCGGAGAGTTTATTTGTCTGCTCGATTAGAGAATCTTCAAAGTCTTCTGACATCAACTATTGGGGGAAATGGGTTAGAATGGAACAAGGATATCAACTCTTTGTGCTCTTTTTCTATTGGTTGAAGACTAATGAGTCATTAGTAATGACCAATAGAATTTTATGTAAAAATTAATTTTACGTATGCACGCTTTTCATGCCCTCTTTTAAGTAACTAACATGAAGGCATCCCGTCAGCAGATAGATATAATGCTCCAACAATTCAAGATTCTTGTCATTCAGCCCAGAATCCATGCAGGTCTCCAGCATTTCAAAGAGATTCGTCCTAAATATGTTGGATAGATCGGTGAAGTATTTGGAGTTCTCAATGAACCAGAGCTGCCACTCGGATCGGTAGTTGAACCACTTCTCTTGGTCATTTGAGTCCCAGGCTGTTGTGAAGGTCTCAATCGGTGTGAAGTAGCGGGTTTTGGTGGAATAAATGTCCAAGTACATTTTACTCAAATGATACACAACCTCTCTATGGTTGTGACGATGAAAGTCTTCAATATGGGCCCATAGGTTCAAGATCGTCAGACTGAGTTCCTCTTCGACTGGATACGCCAGCTTGAGAGAGAGTGTTGCGAGGTATTTTGCAATGATTTCAATGAATATTTCTGTATTTTCCCTGGAGACGGGTTGCTCTGTTAGCTTGCAGCAAATAACCGAAATCTTAAATAGATAATTATTAGGGCGATTTTCTCACTTTATGATTTTTTTTGCTTTTCTAATGCAATACGAATTACAAATCTTAGATTTTTCTTTAACCCGGGTAAACTCCTTAGGACAATGGTGCCCCGTTAAGAAAAAGTTGAAAATGCTACTAGAAAAATGCATCCTTGAAAAACTCAAAATTTATCACGTTTTATAAACAAAGGAATGAGCTTTTGATTTGAGTAATTATCTTCTCTTAATTATCTCTAGTTAATTATACAGGTATTCAAAGTTTTTCTAGCAACAAAAATGCCAATTCAATCATCCAAATCTGACATTATGAATCCGAATTGCCCCAATTTTTTTTTGATTCAATGATGGTCATCCTAAGATTAATATGAAGTTGGAAATAATTTAAAATAATGCACTGCTCTCCGAAAAACAAAGTTGTAATCTTTTTAAACTAAGGACAATTTCGAAAAAATCTTCAAGCAAATATTGTTCTCTAATTTACCTCACTCATTAATCTGAAGTAAAAATTTTCCTTGGGTTAAACCTAACCAAGATTAAATAAAATAAGGACCAAGGTCCATAAAGTACTGATTAAAATGAATTTTTCGGTAGGGAATAACCTAATTCATCTCATAAAACGATTGATGTTGGAAAATAGAATTTAAAAGGTTATTTTTACATGCTAGAAATAGTCAAAAACGATCACTGATTAGGGGTGTGAAATCTTTTTCGTGGGGAGGATACTTTTTTTCATCGTGTGGATGAAGCCCATAAAATTCAAGAAGAAAAATCTAGGAGCCACGAAGTCAATAGCTAGAAGATCTGCTCTCCTAATGAGACTAAGTTGGTAGAACTACATTTGCAAACTTGAATACCAAACTTGATACACAAAAGTATCTAAATCAGGCATGAAACTCACTCCCGTCTCAATAAATGCCAAAAGAAAATCACAAGTTGAAGAGATAACTTCAATATGTTCCCATTCAGTCCAAACGCGCTCCTTCAAATTGGAATATTCAGAAATTTTGATCTCTACAAATTTCATAATCTCCGGGATCCTTTGCAAATGCACAGTGAACATACTTTCCGTGGATACATACGACTCGAATACCGCTTGGAATATCTCAGAGCACACAGAGAGGCAGAGTTCGTCGTTGAAAAAGTAGGTGTAAATCGATGATATGGCCCTCTCATTCTTGGTTATGTTGAAATTTGAAAATTCAATCAAAAAAAATCTGATTACAGTCAAGTCAATGTGTGTAACTTGGGAGCCTTCTAGTTTCGCCATGATCATAGAATTGATTCGGTCCATTTCAGACTGGATTTTTGCAATGCCCGAATCGACCCTGGGAGAAACTTTGATTGTAGTCCAGTTGAATGATAACTCATATAAGAGGCTGAGTAGATCTTTTGTCAATTTTGGCTGAACTAAACTTGATCAATAAAAATTTGACTTACAAAAATTGAATATTTCATCTAGAGTCTTTTGTGAAATAGATAGGTCGACGAATAATAATGTCGCTTGCAGGCGTTTCATCTTCAAAAGGCAAATGTTGTCAACTTGTTGAACTGAGAAGGTATCCAATTGATCACAAATAAATTTCAGAATATCCGAATTAGGCATCTAGAGGGAAATAAGACTGAAAAAGGCATACATTTTTCATGACAATGTCATTTATCAGAGTTATCAAGATGAATGTGTAATCTTTCTGTTTGGAAGAGTGGAGGGCTTGAAAAAGACAGGGAATTGCTTCATTGGAGCCAAGAACTTCTTGATATTGGCTCGGAATCTGACCATTTTGAATTATGTTATTAACAATCCTAAAGACATCATCTCCAACTAATTCATATTGATGCATTAATATGAATTAGTGTAACAAGTTTTAAAAGTAAGATACGAATTTGTTTAATTGAGAAAAATTATTCAAAAAGGTTGAAAGATGCTGTACTTTGAAGATTTTATGGAAGGTATTATTGACATTTTCTAGCTTTAGCTATTGAAAACCTTCCGTTGGAACTAAAGGATAGCCTCACAACAGTCCGCCACCTAGATTTACAAACTCAAAGTATAGTTTAACATGATAATCATCTCCAGATGGTCTAGATACGATAAGAGAATCAAAGCGATTATTCTTTGAAAATTGTAAATACGGAAGGTATAATGAGGTTGAACAAAAGTCAGAATATCAACAAATTCTCGGGTCTTATGAGAAAATTTCTGTTTACGCTGATGAAAAGAAGGATATCGTCTCGGGCATTTATAACACTGTTAGTTTTATATCTCTCATGCTCTCCCTAGTACAACAAACTCATGAAAAAGCTAGACAGTGAACTGGAAAAATTTCGCATGGAATTGGAAGCTGACAATTCTGGTATTTCAGAACAAATTGAAAAAAGTATGTCATTCATCATCCAAGTTTTATGTTATCCAGTCATATTTCTTTGTGGCTTAAAGACACGTTTAAATGAAATCGAGTGGTTTTTTGAGTAATTATATTATTTTTATGAGGACTATATTTATTGAGATTTATAAAAGGCTTTGAGAACACAAATAGAATGATGAAACGGGGAAAACATTCTTCTTTATGAATTGATGCATAAAACCATTTTGTTTCTATCTTCTTGGCCCTTTTCACTCAATTGCTCTGTATGGTTTAAATGAATGTGCCTACTTTTCAGTAACATTACAACAACGAATTAGGGAATTTGCTCTTGAATTTACGATCAGTAGAAAATTGTTGTGAAAATCATAGCAACTCGGGTTAATATGATTGTTTGATCGCCTTGATTAATATTTATTTTTTAGAAATCAACGCCCTATTCCGGACACAAAACAGTCTGATGACAGCCAAAGTTGATAGTAAATTGAAATATTTAATCTCTGAAAATAGAAAAGAAAATCAAGCCAAAACCATTGAGTAATATCCATCCGTATCAGACAACAGTGTCGGACAGTAAGAGAAATTCCAGCTACCTACTGTCCTCTTCAATACCAAAGTCCAATGACGACCAGAAGATGATTGAGACCTTTGGGCCGATGCGAAGACAGAGCGAGGGCTCTTATGAATCCTTCAACAACTCCGAGTTCTCCTCCACAAACTACGTCCCGCAGACGCCCAGCACGAATACAGATGCCTTTCTATTCAACGAAAAGAACTCCTTCGGCGATGTGTACATGGGCAACAATAATCCTTCGAGGAATTCTACTCTGAGTAACAGCATGAGCTCTCAAGATAAGGTGAGTACTTTTATAAATCCGGATGGTTTCTCTCATCTGTTGGATAAAAATGGGCTTGTGTGCCATGTTTTCTAATTTTCTTAACCCAACCAATCATTTTATTCATACTTTGAGTAAGAATTTATTTTATGCCGACACCGAGTACTGGTCAGCGCTATGGATAATTCTGCATTTTGATCAATAGATTAATTATTTTGAACTACAAATATCCTTGATCAGTAGGATGAGTTCATGATTTAGCCAAAAGCAGGCGATTCCATCTATCCTATTGGCATATACGACATAAATCTAAATTAAGTCTCTTTTTCAAGATTTTAAAGCACGCGAAAATTTACTATGATCTCCAAATAAAATATTTTGAGTAAACTATTTCTAGTCTGGACTCTGAAATGATTCTATAATAAGAAAATGATTATTAGCCCTTCAAGGCCCAAGCATAGAAAAACTTTGTTGCAGATTAATTAGTGAGGCTAAGTTATGAAAAAATCTTAAACCTCAAATTCTTTTGAAATCTGAGTTACCAGATCAAATATTTTTAACTTGTCATATTATTCGATGAGCAATCTATAAACGGAAAAATTAATTGAACAATTTCGATTATGAATAGCAGTTTCTAGATTTATTAAAATTCAAAATTTAAGAGATCCAAATTTGATAGCATTTTTGACATGTTCCCTATATTTTGGGCCCTTTATAGTCCGTAAGAAAAATTCCATTTTCTAATCCACTGTTTAAATGTTACAAAAAACGATTCCTGTACGATTCATACTCAACAAAAATCTATTCACAGCGAAGAAACGCCCGTCTGACAAACTCTCGGCGTTCAGCAGCGATAAACCACAAGCTTCTCTTCAAAGAGGACGATTCGTCGATAGTCAGTTCTTCAGATGTCATCTTCCTGGATGAGGATGCTCTCCCGGATACGCATCAGGGAGCACCTTTCATCTCTTCACTCTGTCCGTCCGATTTGGCCTTGGCCAGTAACAAGGCTCCCTCAAGGTCCGCGAATTACAGTTCCCTGGAGAAGAGGAGCAATCACAGTGTCGCTGATGATGACAATTCCTCCCTTCATTCACAAGTGAGTTCATTTAATTTTGCTCTAGACATCGTTGGGGCCATCAAATGGCCAATCTGACGAGAATTTGACCTGATCAGCTCTTTTACGATTACAAATTTAACGCTTGACTTTCTATCAGACTTCGATGACTTTTGGTGACATTGTCAGACAGGGATCCGCCTCCTTCGCCAGCAGACAAAAGAATAGTACAACCACCAACTCCTCCACTGGCAACAACAACGATGACGACCTCCAGCTGTACTGTTTCTGTCGCAACGTCAGCTACGGGGACATGATTGCCTGCGACAATCCATCTTGTCCCTTTGAATGGTTCCACTACGAATGCGTCGGCCTCTCGGTCGCTCCAAGGGGCCAGTGGTTCTGCAACTCTTGCAATTCCACTCTCGGGACAACTGGCAGCAATAGTCTGCCTGCTGCGCATAACACCACTACCTCAAGTGGGCAATTCAACGCTTCCACCAGCATTGCTACAGTACCTTCTAAGAAGAAGAAATCACGACGTTAAATGGGGACCCGTGGAAATATTCATCAAACTCATGTACCTCTTTTTAGTGAAGAAATAAAGCTATTAGATTTTCCAAAGCCCCTCTTAATGACCGATGAAATTTGAGCTTCAAGTACGCGAACATTACTCCAAAATTGTACGTTACCATTTTCTACAAAAATAGGAATTTTTTTTTTCGAGAATCTAGATCTCACCCGCTTGTGAAAAATATAATATTTCTATCCCACCTCTGATCGCAAAGCTGTGACGAATGAACATCTCCTCAAAAGTCTATTTCTAAAGAATTAAAAATAGTAAACTTGGAATTTTATCACAAGTTTAAATTTCATTGAAAAAACTTTACAACTGAATTTCTATTGGCTAATATCAAGTTTAAAACTAGCTAATAGAGTTGACACAGATTATAAATGAATCACTTCAAATTTAATACGTAAAAATTGAATTCCTTTAACACTCGGTAAACAAGATGGTTCGATTTCTGTTCATAGTCTAATTTTGACAATAAAAAAATTAACATGTCATCTGACAATGTAAAATGCATGAACCATGTTTATTCAAAGTTAATCCACTAGAATAGGAAATCACTATTTAGGAAACAACAATATTTTATTTTGATAAAAAAAAATCGTTACTCATTTCTCGCTTCTGCTACAGATTCAAAGAACCTTAAAATATTCGGATAGACCTTTTCATGAGCATCTTTTCCCCAAACAAAGTCCAAGTGATTATACTTGGAATAAAAGAAGTCATATTCTTCAATTAGGAAGGGATATTTATCCTTGAGTTTCATGACATCCTTGACCTCGGAAAGTAAATCTTTGCCTCCGTAATGGAAGGAGGTTGGGATTGTAATCTTTTTGACGCTGTATTCTGGCGGGGTAGCTGACTGGTACTTTTTCATGTTCCCTTCTGTGCCGTAATCGAATTTATGGAACTTGTAGGACCAAATTGACTAAAAGTTTAAGTTGATTCTAATTTATTCGAGAATTATAAAATATCATTTGATTATCGCTAAAACAATCGATAAGATTTAACATTAGAGATTAATTGTCGTGCTAGGTAAATTTGTAGACACCTGTGACAAAATGCTAAGAATGTTCCGAATATTTTTTTTATAAAAATATTTACAATTTCATTCAAATTAAATTCTATTGTACGACTAGATAAAAATTAAATAATTTATGATGAAATGATTTACCTGACAGTAGTGTACCATGTTTTTGACTGAAGTTCCAGCGGGAGTATGACTCAAATAAATTGGTATTCTCTCTCTGATCGTATTCTCTTTATTGTAGCCAGCAATTAGGTAGAGAATATTCGAACAAACGCCATACGTAAAGTCAGTGAATGGGCAAATATAAGACGCCAAGAATGTTATCAGAGCGTCAGATGGCAGAAAGGCATCTGAGCCAAAGATTTCCTTAACAACATCCATTGACTGACAGAATGGAGCGATGAGACGAATTGGGGTTTTAACGTTTTCGAGGTATGCAATAGGAGCTAGGGCAACCATTGCGACAACCTTTTTGTTGTACTCGGGATTTGCCCCGAAGAATGCAAAGAATATCTCAGTTCCCTGAGAATGACCGACGTAGTGAATATAAGGAACTTTGGCCTTTTTAATTATTTCATCGACCATTGCTGGCATATCGTATTCTGCCATTTCATCCCATGAAAAGTCCCAATACTTTGGGTCATCAACAGAAAGGGAAATGTGCTGTCTAGAATAGGTGCTTCCTCGACTATTGGCTAGCCATACTTCATAACCTTCGTTGGCAAGAATAAAAGCCAACGACTCATCATTGTTGTTATTTATCCAAGTGTGACAACTATCCAAGAGACCATGTTGCAGAAGAACGGCACGCTTTGCTAAACTTTTGAGGATAAATTAATCTTACTTTTGGTCGGTTTTGTCGGCATCATTCGTATGAGGGTAAGGATATAACCATCTTTAGTTATCACATCAACATCTTCGGAATAGAAGCCTCTGAGTTTTATTATTTCTTGCTAAAATTAATTAATTAATGCAATTTACTGCAGTGAGTAAAGTTTCCGGATCAGGCTTACGAACATTGAAAAATTTGGCATTAGATAAAAATAATAAGGAAAACCATATAAGCAATTGCATAATTGAAAAGATTTATTTAATAGCTTTAAAACAAAAAATACTATAAGTTATTAACTAAATTTAATTAATTTTAATAGGCAGAATTTCAAATTTAAGTCAATACTTATTGATTGTGAAATGGTCTTTATTGAGTATAAAAATAGGTTTCGGGATTATCTATTATTAATTATAACGGAATTCAAATAGTCTGCTTCTTCTCTTCATTGACGCGGGTCAGGAGTTTATCAATAATCTCATTTCCCTCCGCAATGTTGGTTAGCTCTTCAAACTTGCAAGATGCAATTATTGTCGCGGCGACATCTTCCTTATTCTTCCTCCCAAGAACAATCACCCGGTCAGCTGTTTTCAGAGTGGCCATACGATGGGCAATAGATACAATTGTAATTGGATTATCCTCTCGGTAAACTTTGATGGCATCAAAAAGTTTGAGTTCAGTCTCATTGTCCATGGCACTAGTGGCCTCATCAAAGAGAAGGAGGGGACATTTCTTATATAGAGCCCTAGCGATGAGAACCCTTTGACGCTGGCCACCGGACAGGTTTGTTCCTCTCTCGCCGACTTCAAAGTCCAAATTGACACCCTTATCCTTGGAGATGAAATTGTTAATTTGAGCAGTCTCACAGACCCTGTTGACTCGATCGAGATCAACACTAGTATCAGTACTTCCGTAGGTAATGTTATCCAGGATTGAACCATTGAATAGGACGTTCTCTTGAAGGACCGGGGAGATGAAGCAGTTTCTTAGTAAGTCAACGTCAATTTCAGATAGCTGATGGCCTTTCCAAAAGATTTGGCCATTTAACGGTTCGAATAGCTTCAATAGAAGAGAGAATATTGTCGTCTTTCCGGAGCCGCTGAGGCCGGAAATGGCCACTACTTCGCCTTCTTTCACACAGAAATTGATGTCTTGTAGAATTTTTGCATTCTGGTCCATTTTTAAGGTTGGGTAGATGAAATCCAAATCCTTAAACTCTATGAGACAGTTTGTATTTGATGCGTCCTTATAATTTGAGTATTCTTAAATAAAATTTTAATTATTTATCACACTACTTTCAAGTAATTCTCTAAACCATACTTGGTTTCATGATTCACGGAAAGTGTTTTAATTTCTCAATCGTTCACATATCCTGATCTTATTTTCAAAATCTTCCCACTAAATTTTCATTCAAGATTTTTTAAACTTTGAGCTTTAAAAAATGAGTGTTTTTGATCTGCCGACTGCTTGCCAAATTTTGATGATACATTTCCGAATATTTCTTGAATATTTGGATATCTTTACTGAGCCCAATATTCTCAAGAAAGTGTGACAATTTATAAAGTACTTACTTTGTATTAGTCCTGGATCAGATTTGAGCTCCTCAATTCTTTCAAAGTTGTTTTCAAATTCCTTCAGTGATATAAGCTGCCATATTCTATCACTTGAAGCGAGACCCCTCATTAATTGGGCATAGGACGTGGACATACCTGAAATTTCATTAATTAAGATTAATAAAATAAAAATTCTCTCTTATTGATGCATTAGCGACATCCAATCAAATTGAAGTGAAGAAAAATTGGTGAATCTCATTGGTTAGAGAAATTTGAATCAATTTATTCTGAAAAGTGTACATTTCTAATCTATCCTGCTTATTTGACACCTGCAATATGAATGCCACATAATAGAAAATCAGAAATTTAGTTCCTCATTCCTGATTGGCCTTGTCTAATTTCAGGATAATCTTACCCGAGAAAGAAAAAGGACTCACGTGTTATTGAAATACCAACGTAGCCAGAGTACATGAGGTACGAGCCGAGTTCACCAATGGTTAGAATGTTGTTTTGCACTAGATTTCCCCCATAACTAATGACTCCAATGAGAATTATGTTTCCAATAAAGCCAGCCTAAAGAGTTGAATAGTAAAACATGTCATTTAGCTTTATGAGAAAAATCCAAAACAACATAGCTGACTTACACTTCCAAAGAAGATGGCTCTCGCCTTTGCTTCGCTAAGGTTGTACTTGACGAGTATTCGGTTGAGGTCAAAGAACCTATTGCACTCGGTGACATTCTGGCCGCTAGCATGAACCTCACGGAGGTTGTAGAAGCGCTCAGACGCGAACGCTGTCACCTGTCCCAGTTGCTCAGTGGTCTTCCGGCTGGTCTCTTGCAGGAGCGTACCATTCAACTTGCCCATGATGATCATTGGCGGAATGGCTAGGCAGGCGACCAGCGTTAGATCGGCGCTGGTGTAGAACATCATGCCGAGGCCCAAGCCGAGTTGAGAAATGCTCCTGAAGACATCGGAGACCACCTGGGATGAACAGTCGGCCATAATGTTGACGTCCACATTCATGCGACTGCTGAGGTCACCGGTTTTGGTCGAGAGTTGATAATACTGAGAGTAGGTTCTATTGCGGAGAATTGATTGGAAGATGCAGTTGCGAAGGCGATTACCAATCTGAGAGCCTTGAAAAAATAATTTATATCAAGTTCTTAGCCCGAGAAATAATTTGTCAAAATTTAATAAATTATTCCATCGAAAGCAACTTACCCGCTGTCTTAAACATGAAAACTCGAAAAGCGTTACTAATTGCCCCAATAGAGAGGATTCCAAAAAGAACGACCAGGAGACTCGTGGTTCGCCCATTCACATTGGCGATGGGCTGAAGGAAGTCGGAAATCCGAGTGAAAATCTCCGAATTGGCGAGATTTTGTATAAAGGGACTATTGATGAGGCTGGTTGTGGCCGACGGCTTCACAGTGGCCTGATCGATCAGCAGACCCAGCCAATAGGGCACAGAGAGAGTGACACCTGAGGAGACTAACAAGAACGCTAGGCCGGCCGATATACGACCCTTTTGTGTGGCGGTCACGCGGAGGAGTTTCCCCAGCGAAGTCCTTTTCTTTACTCCGTCCTCTGGAGAGAAAAGGTTTAGATAATCATTTTGATGAAAAATATAATTTCAAAAGACTTGCATACTCCAGAATATTTGCAGAAATTTATTAATCGGCTCTAGTTTCTCTCAGATACCTACGAGGGTGATCTTGTACATTGAGACTTTCTTTCATACATGTGTAGCTGTTAAAGTGGAGACCTTGTTAATGTGTACACTCTCAAGTACATGTGTCATGAATTGTCACTTCACGAATACTTCTGCATTCGGTACGTATTGCAAGCCGCCGCTTTGCGCCCGTACATGCAGATGTATTCGAAGTTAATTTGAACGAAGACACATTAACAAGGTTTCCTCTTCAACAGCAACATATAAACACACATATGTGCTGCATTCTGATTGGTTATTGAAAATCTCGATTTAAAAGAGATCTGTGATCGTTAGAGCTTGGGATTTTTTATATAGAAGATTACAGATCAAAAAATCCGCGAGTAATTATGTTAGTTGACAAGTTTTTTAGTTTAAACAAAAGCCTCCTCATTATAAAATATTTCAACCTGTAGGGGTTTGTGAACTAACCGATTGCCCTTTTTGAAAAGTTTGTCATCGAACTGAACGGACATGACGAATATGAGTTGAGCAGCAAAACTCGTGGGGAGATGCTATGGAGGCCAGGATAGATCTAAGGAAATGGGAGTTTGTTAAAAATTCTATCACAAAATTCAGTTATTCTTTCAATCATTAAACACGAGAAACTCACGCGAATAATAGAATAAAAAGGTAACTGGATGATAAAAAAAATACCAATGAAAATGATTTCAATTATATGAGACAAAAAGCGGACAAGAATCATGCAGTCAAACAAGCAATCTTATCTAATACAAAACAAGAAGCAGAGAAAAATAAAGACATAATTTCAATAATATTCTTTATTTCATAATCTGGATGAATAAAATGTGTCATTATTGTTAAGAGATATTGCTTTAACATTGAGAGAATAAAAACAAGGGTCATTTTTCTTCGGGGCAAAGTAATGTACCTTTATCTGACGGAGAGCAGATGATTTCTTTTAACATTTTCAAGCAAATTTCTTTTTCAAGCGGGAATTCTTTACAAAATTAGAAAAAGAAACAAAAAAACTGAAGCTATAATAATTTTGGCGTGAATCTAAATATTATTCTCGTTACATCGGCATTATCTCATCTTCATCGTCAGAATTCACCATTAGACGGTTCTTAAAGAGGAGATTAAAAAATAGGAGATTGAGAAGTTGGGAGAAAATTGACTCACCTGCAAAAAGCTGCTTCTTTCACATCTCTGCTGGTTGTCTGTAAATATATATCATACAGTAATTATTACAAGTAGCAAGTCAGTGAAAAGTGTAGAGTTTTGGATATTTTAGTGAAGGAAAGGTGAGAGATTATGTTTCCATTTCGTGATTAAGCGTACCTCAATAGTTGATGGGGTCTATGAGCTAAAGCCAATCGAGGGTTTTCACTTCTATCGAAAAAAATGAGAATAATTAATGCAATATGGGATCGTCTCATGATATCAACAATGCAATGAGTTATCTAATTCCCACGTCTCAATCCCGAGTCAATTCGAATAATAAAAGTAGGAATCTTAAGAAACTTGAATTGAAGAAAATTACTACAAAGTTCAAAGAATAATTCATTGATGAATTGAAATTTGCATTAGAAGACTACATATTCGCTACTCATGAGTCTATTTATTTAAAAAGTAACTAGATTTGTTATACATCAATAAGTTATTGCTTTCTGAAAAATAATTCTTTGTGAGATAAGCTTACACAAATGTAATTAAGGATTTTTAAATTGATCGAAATTGAATAACTATTAAACTATTGATTAAATCACCTCATCATGAAATGTAGTCAAATTCTAGATAGATTAGAATTAGGGAGGCAAAGCTTGTTAAAGCAGCAATTCTCTGAGGAAACTTGCAAATGTCGTATTTGCTACATTTCGAAAAATGAATATTCATAAATGTTGAGGTTTTTATAATTACTTCATCGGGATTCTTACCAATTTTATTTGGCGAGAGTTTTGGCTGCGAGAACTTGATCAAGTCATTCGCCCAAAAGGCGTCTTTAAGACCTAAGGAACGATTGAGGATTAGAAAAAGGAAGCGTTAGGCTAATTGATTAGTCACTCACTCAGGCCGATTTCACTCTGGCCATCGCCGCAGCCTCGCTCGGATAGGCTGAGAAAGTTGACGCTTTCACCACTCTTGGTGTTGTTGCGCTTCAGGCTGCATGGAATGAGAATTAGTCTTCATATTTTGAAAATATAGAATCAAGCAGTTTTTTAGAGACTAACGTGTTAGTATTGGACTCATCATCTTGAAAGGACTTGATGGATGGCGTCTTATCGAAGGAGAACTCACGTCTGGTCTCTATTGGCGTGGATGAGAAGCTCTTGTCAATGTTGGAGTACTTTTTCCTCGTCAAAGTGCCAGTGTTGGCTCTAAACGGAACTTCACCGCCCCGCACTGTCCTCAGACTCATCACTGGAGCATTTGGCCGGCCTATAGGGATGCAATTAAGGAGAGAAAATTAGATTTTCAAGCTACTTACAAGTGAAATCATTTGTTGGAGAAAGTGTTGATGTCGACATTTTGCGTTCGTTGACGCTGTGGCCACTTCCATTATCGTCTAGGGTTTTACAGGAAATCATTGATGTTGTCTTTGGTATGCCGTAATCGTTCATTGGTTGAACTGAAGCGGATCTCATTCTAATCGGTTCATAGGAGTCCATGTTTCCGATTGAGTTTATTGAGAGGATTGAATCTATCATTTTCGATGCCTCCCTTGGTCTGTCTACGCCTATTAGGAAAAAGAGAGTTCATTTCAGATTTTAATGTACTGCTTATAAGGCGATTTGTTTCATAGTTCTTAAAACTCCAAATTAATCGTAAAATAAGTTTTGGTAATAAAAATCAAACCGGCATTGAGGACAAAATTTGATTGGCCATTGAAATTGAACACAGTCACATACTAATTTTTCATTGTATAACAATCGGATTTAATGAAGCAATCTTATTGGTTGTTGAGATCATAGCTATTCCCAAATATGTGAAAATGAAGAAGAATTTCTTCATCATGAATATTTCACAGATTGAATTCTCAATGAAAAACAATATATTTTTGATACCCTACCTCTAAGTAGGCGAGACTGAGTAGAAATTTGAGATTCATTCAAATCGTGGCAACTCACCAGACTGTTTCATCCCATTAATACCAACTTCATTCATTGTAATAGGTTCACTTATGATAATCTTCTTATTGAGATTCTTCTGCGACAACGTTCCGTTGCTGATGGAAGAGCTCAAGCCATTAGACCTTTCTCCATTAACGTTGTTATGTGACCAAAGCTTTGAGACCTTTGAGAGGATAGAATTCGACCTCTTTGGCGGATGATTCACGATGGCTTCCACTTCATTTGTCGACGGAGATTTGGTTAATTTTATGCTTGAAACGGACATTGTATTTTGCGAGACATTCTCAAATTCCATACTGCAATAAGAAATGATCTTTAGAATTATAAACTCGATTATAAGCAAACCTGCAAGCTGAGATCGGTTAAAGACAACATTTTCTATAAAATCGAAAAAATATGAATAAAGATTTTTTCGAACAAAAAGAAACTTTTTCAGTACCTCTTCTACGATTTACCTTTTATAATCAGGTATAGAGACTTGTGTTAATGTCTTTGAAGAGTGATTGAGCATCAGAGTTGACTCATTCGTGAGTGTATCCCTAGATGTTTTAGAGTCCAGACTTGTCGCAAAGTCACCGCCGAATGTTGACATGTCAATGCATTTGAATATCTCATCCATGAGACTTGTGCCAAATCCTAGGGCCTGGAGGAAGAATGAATTAAGAGAATGGCTATTTTCACATGCTAAAACTAGCTTATAGCGATAATTTCCACTCACAGAAGAAGGCTTCTCAAAGTTGAGCACGCCGACGTCATCGGCGCTAGTTTCAGATCGATAATCAGACTTGGAACGTTCACAATAACTGACACGGAGCGGTTCATTCGTCCTCTTGTTCTAAAAGCATGAACGTTTTATAATATGGACAATTTCATAACACTTCTAAGACTTCTTCAATTGTATTCTCGATCAAGTTGAGATGACAACTTACTAGAGAATTTGGATTGAGGGACTTTTTATCTGAAAGAAAAAATTGGTCGAATAACTTTAAGCCAAATGGTTCTCACAAAAAAGACACTAACCGGTATTATTAACTTTATTTATCTGTATCGAGGGTAGGATTTTTGGCCCAGAATCACTGGCCAACTTTGGGTTCATCACAGAGTCAATGTTATTAATGTTTGATGAAATTGATGTGGCCAGACTCTTCATTTGGTCGTCTAGGCCGAAGGATTTGCCATCTGATCCAAGGTGACTAATGTGCTTCAGTTCAGAGGTTGGGCCGCTAATCATTTCACGGCGGATCTTTGTTGGCTCACTCTGTTTAAGTGTCAAGTTACTCAGCGTTGTGAAAGCTTGATCGAAATTGAAATATTATAATTTGGGAAATTCTAATGGCTCGTGGTAAGAAAAATTATTCAAGCCAATCAGATTTCATCATTTCGAAAAGCATATTGTATATAATTTAGCAATAACAAAACGGAAAGCTTACCACTATCTCTCATATCATTCTCCAAGCTGTCAGCACTAGAGCTGCCCAAGTTAAATGGCGCATCCAGGGTTGTCGATAGACTGGTGGTACTCTTGATTACCGACTGGCGTTGCGTTAATTCTTGATCCTTCACGGCCCTATCGAGAAGACCGACATCCCCAAAGACAGATCCGTCAGATCCGATGTGACCAATGTGCCGTACATCCGACTGAGGACCGCTAAATCATCGCTGTCGACAAGTTATTGCTCTTGACGACTCCAAAGTCCCTGGGGACGCTCTGCTCACGACGACTGCCGAAGCGGAGCTTTGGGAAGCGACCGTTTAACACTTCTGTATGCTGCGCAGGTACATTGTGCGCGACCTGGTTAAGGGTTTCAGGTTTACGTTCACGGTTTGTAAAGGAATTGTTTGAAGAAATCGTGGAGGAGTTGAAGGCTCGCAGGAAACTGGGGGGAACGTAGCCGATCCTGCCGTGGTGGGTGATCACACGCCAGTAATTTGTATTTCTGAAATAAAGTTTAATTATTAATGTAATATTGTTGTTTGTTCATCAGAATGATTTATAATTTCAAGTTTCTCTCGAATAACATAAATTGGGTTCTAATACCATATCCTGTTATCAGAGTACTTTATTGTTAGGTTAAAGCTTAAAATGTTAGCCAAGATTATTGAAAAAATGTTTCATAATCTAATTTGATCCTAATTTGAGAGAGAAACACGAATTCAAGATATCTAAAATTGTAAAAAGTACACTTTGTAGGAGTAATAAGTTTCTGGGAAAAAGTACAATGGAATTAAACAATGCTTCACGCCTCACTTCTTATTTAGAATATAAACTATCTCTCCAACCTTGAGACTAATCTTGAATTGATCTGTAACACGATGATTACCAGAGTCCATCATAATACTGGGATCTGGAAGGTTTTCCAATTCCGCTTTGATGAGGTTCTTTGGTAGCTCCAAATAATTTGAATCCTCGTCCGCTAGGTAGTCGGTATGAGCACGCCATCTTTCCGGACACAAGCGAGGCAGGAGAGCTGTTGGAGGGAAACCCAAAAATTATATTTATATATTTGATCATCTAGCTGGTTCCCGAACCATGTCTCAATCCCCAGAGTTTTGAATCAGTAAAAAATCTTCATGAAGTTGAGTCATGCTAGTGACTAAGTGGGATTCTTTCATAATCGTAGTACTCACTCAATAGCTGAGCAAATGTTGGTCTCGCGCCTGGTTCATGGGCCCAACAGGCCCTCATGACAGCGTCGTAGAGGGCGTCGGGACACGTGTCTGGCTGTTGGAGCCGTGTGAATTTCGGGGCGTCGATGCACTCCAGGATCTGGCGTCCATTCAAACCGGACCAGGGCTTGAAGCCGTACGTGAAAATCTCCCACATCGTCACTCCGAATGACCAGACGTCGCTAGCTGAGGAATATTGCGATCGTACAATTACTTCTGGTGGCGACCAAGCTGCGGAGAGGTGGTTGCTGACAAGGTTCGTCGATCGATAGGAGTCTTTGTCGAGTTGAAGGGCATGTATGATCCCAACATCACTAATCTTTACCTAGACATTGATGTATCATTTATTACTTTCCTTAAGATCCATTCATCTAATTGATTTTATTAAATAAATAGCGATTTTCATGAGCACAAAAAACGACTACACTTAAAGTTGATGGACAAAGTACGACTCTGAAGTATATGCTGAAAGAGTCTTAAGACTTGAGAGATATTCTTCGAAAAAATAAAACTTCGAGTACAATAGTTTTGGGTAATTCTAATGTTACATTCAAAGATGAATTATCTTAGTTACCAGTTTACACACTGAAACATTTGTTTATAAAATTCTTTCTTTTATAGAAGAAACACATGTGGAGTATTTCAATTTGATGAATTCAATGAGAAATTGTTAGTTTTCTTAGAAAGAAGCAACAAAGTGAATGTAACAAGAACTTTTCTAAAGCTTCAAATTTAGCTAGTTCAGGATGATTGGCAAAATATTATTTCGGCAAAGCCAAACCCGTTGAGTTCCCGTCGGATCCTTTATCTTGAACTTTTTTAGTTCAATAAAACTTGATCTGCTGTATCGCCCCAAGTGCGAAAACGTCATCTAAAGCACTCGGTCATCGTTATTTTGGTGACTCTCATTTTTTCGTATAATAATAAGCCCTTCAAAAAAGACTTGCGGCTCAGAGAAATTAGAATATAAGGGGTCTAAATATTGAGATCCGGTCATAAGATACAAAGGATGGAAAAGGTAAATGCTAAACTCAGATTGGTTAGTGAGAGTAAGCCTTGGGATCAATATTCAAAACTTGAACAGAAGGGGTAAGAAATGTGAGATTTAGTTTTTTATAAATTTGGCTGGCTTACGCGATCTTTGGAAAATAGGAGAACGTTCATTGCTTTGAGGTTCTGATGGATCAAGGACCTGGACTCGAGGTAGACCATACCGCGTACAATTTGGACGCAGAACTTGTGCAAAGAAGTTACAGAAAAGGTAAGCCTAAAGTCCGATTCTGAGAGACTCTCCAATAAAGAATTCTTCGGTGCTAACTCGGTTACCTAAGAATAACAAAGCTATTATTTCAAATCTATCAGATATGAGAAAAACAAAACTTGACCAACATTTCTTCATCCAGTTTTCAATCGCGGGCAATGAATAAATATAATTTTACTGAATAAAACTAATGAGTGAAATGTTTAT
The DNA here is from genome assembly GCA_000715275.1 of Gyrodactylus salaris. Taxonomy (NCBI): domain Eukaryota; kingdom Metazoa; phylum Platyhelminthes; class Monogenea; order Gyrodactylidea; family Gyrodactylidae; genus Gyrodactylus; species Gyrodactylus salaris. The sequence goes on from KL566808.1 coordinate 41,331, forward strand.
CACATGACTATGAGGTACCTAAAACCGCATGCACTGTTCTTCGTTGTATGACTCAATTATATTGGTCAATGATTCTGATTAGTTTAATTTATATTGCATTGCTTTGTGAAGTTTCATAAACGACGCGAAGAAATCAGAAATATTCCACGGGCACTAGTTTTGACATCCCTGATTTAAACCAAGTAAGGTAAAGATTTTGTTAATTTTGTACATACTATTTTTATAGAGTCCTGGTCAATTGAAACGCCGTGCAATCGGACGATATCCGGATGCTCTATTGTTGAGATGACGCTAAAGTTGGCCAGGAATTCCTTTATCACATGCGAGTTCATGTAGCCAAGGGAATCGAGAAGGGATTGGGTCGGTGAGGCTGGCCGAGAGCTGCCATTTCTACTCTTGTTCGTGTTGTTGTTTTGATCAAAATTTTCAGATTCATAATTCGAACTCAGGATTACATCAGATTGGAATACCTTGATTGCCACATGGACAGCCCGACCAGGACTCGATTTCCAGATCCCCTGGAAGAATAAATTTGGTTAAACTTTTTATCTAGAAATTTGATTAATTGTCTAAGAATATTGTAATTTATTTTGTGAATTGAATCAAAGATTAGTGTAAATAAATTAGCTTACAATCCATTGAGGTTTGAATCTTTTTTATCAAAAGGATTTATTTAAGAAGTAAATTCAAATCTTTGCCAAAGATATTTTTCTTAGAAGTACATTCATTCAAAAGCTTTTTGTGTGCAAATATTTTAAGAAATAAACATCAAATAAACATAAATTGTTTATATATTGTTCAGATGAATTTAGATGGAAATAATGTCAGTTTAAACTCCCCTTGGCATTCAAGTGTTTCAAGTTATTAAATAAACGAATACAAAAGAGAGGTTACACGCTAGTATCTTATGTAATGATGAAAAATACTGCTCTTATTCTAGGCAGAGTGATCTAATTTCCTGAAACTACTCTTTCAACCTTCATTCTGAGTTTAATGACCATCTTGGATTTAAAAACTTCTTTATGCTTTGACTTCAAAGTATAGGGAACTTGAAATTATTTTATCTCAAGATGGAAAATCCGCCGCTCACTTTGGACCTGAATTCCAAACTTGCAGTGATGAATATAAGAGAGTTTATATCTTTAGTGTTAGTTGAGGGAGGAAATTTAAAAGTTTAAAAGCAATTTTATAATAATTATTCTAGCAGTATATTCTTGCACCAAGGTAAATAACGAATTAAAGGAGATGTAGGTATTGAAGAGGGTTGAAATAATAAAAATTCCCATTTAGTGTACTATTAGAGAAGAGATGGAGTGGGGAAGTTTAAGGGAGAGATAGCTTAGCTCATCTATTTTCTTGTCTATGAAATAGTTTAGTGTGTAGTTTCTTCTTGCACATAGCAATTGAATGATCTCTCTCTATTACTGTCTTCATCTCTGAAAGTACTAACGAGGGTAATAATAGACAAGAGGTTTGGAATTAACTTGACTATGTTTTTCTGACATAGGGTACAAAACAGATTTTTATTTAATTCTCTTCCAATCTGGATGTTCCTACTTTGATGTATTAGAATGAGACAGAGTAGCACCTGCTTTATAGTAAACCAGATATTAACTGAATAAACTTCTTTCATCGTTTCTTGTTTTGTCGATTATTTAAAAATCCCGCAGCTCTATAGTCTGTAAACCTAGACTGAAGAAATTGATCATTATTTGATGATGGCATTATTCAAAATATATATTTTCCTGAACTACAAAAACTGATCTTTATCAACTTGGTATAATTCAGATCACAGAGTAGAGTCAATTGAGTAGATTTTTTAAAAACAACCTCCTCCCTTGGTGATAAATAAAAAAAGGGGCATTAGTATCAGGATGAATATAAATTATTAACTCTTGGAGCGTAAAGGTAATTCATTCTTACGTAAAAAGGGAACAAGAGTACTTATTGTTAATCATTGAGATAACCTTGGGAGGTGAAGGTGTAAGTTCTCTCCCAGTCATACGAGAGGGGTTAGATTCAATTTAAGAAAAATTAACTTCTCGCTAGTTGTATAATAATAATGCTGAAAATACATCTACTCTTTATTGATAAATTGCATTATCAATTATTATAAATTCAATTATGCAGTCAGACAATGTTTGAAGTAGTAGAGGGCAGTTTTTGAAATTTAAAGGTGGCGAATTGACTCGATTTTTTCAAATTGAGCCAGCTTCAAAATTACAAAATCAAATATTGCTCAACCATAGCCCCTAAAGACTGTAAAGAAAACCAATTTTTACATCTTTCAAGAGGGTTAACAAGTGTATGCAATTTACCAAATGTAGTCTGGAAATGCAATTTTTATCTTCGGCATCTCGTTTTAAGTGATCTATTTCCAAGACAGTACAACGTTATTTCTGCTTAGAAAAATGGGGAGAAATTCAGGTTGCTAAATGAGAGACAATAAAAAAGTACTTCTTTGAAATCCCTAATATTTCTTCATAATAAGCTCATAAATGTCTAGGCTGCAAAAGACCTGTGTTGCTGTATTGCTGCTGAATCATTTGCTAGAGAAGATAAATGAGATGTTACTATGTTTAGTTCACACGTAGAATTAAAATGAATGAATAAAGTCTCTGACTATTTTTGAAAGAAGCTTTTAGAACATGATTGAAGCAGGTTGAATCATCGACAATTCTTTTACACTTTTTATGATCGTCAAGAAAGCTTTGATATTCGATTTTCTCTGTATTGAATTTCTGATATTGGGTCAAGATGTGTGACAAGAGGATTACATGTTAGAAATTATTATTGCGACAAATTTCTACGCACTATTCAAGTTTTCTATACTTCACGTGGGACGCATTGGGCATTTTTCCCAATAAAATGATTTAATCCGGGAATTCTTCATTGATGATTGGAAGAAAATTTTGTTTACCATTTTCTTAGATGTTACACTCCTTTGAATAAACTTTTTAAGCTAAAAATAAAGGTTGGCTGTCAAGAAACTTGCAGAAATTATGTTGACGAGATTTATGAAGAAAAAAGAGCTCATGAACATGGAATACCAGAAGATTTTTCTCATTTTTGATGAATCTGGTTTTCTCAATATATTGATTGGATCGGTCAGAGATCTTATCCTCACAATACGATCGTCTTAAAAAGAAGATCTAAATTCATGATATATTGCTCAGATGGTAAAGAAAGTATTACAGCTCTTATTTTGCAACCGTAAAATAAATTGTAAATTTGATAGAAGAACCAATGGAATTAGCTTATTTTACAGGATGAATCATATTTAGAAGCCTTCTTGAAAATGTCTTATCTAGAAAATAGTTTCTGAAATTTTGAAACTCTTTCAAAGTTGTCATTCATTTAAATAAGGTTTGAAAGTATGTGTTGTTTAAGTCAAATTCATATCTAATCCAATTTTAAATCGCCTTGTTTGAAAATGAGTCTCGTGCCAATCTTGATTTTAAATATTTATGAGCTTAATCGATTCAGAAATGACAGGAATGAGCTCATGATTCTTTTAAAGTATCCTAATCTTGTCGCGAAAAGAAAATCTATGAATTGGAACAGAAAGGAGACGACCCATGATGGATATGGTAGTGTCCTAGATGCAAGCAATATGAGCCGCACATTTCTAGTACCCATTTTTTTATTTTATTACATTCGTTTCTCCAATTAAGTACATTTTGAAGGAGAAATATGTTACATTTTTAAATACATCTATTTAATCTTGAATTTCAACCACATATTCGATCTCAGGGCGTTAATTATAGCCTACAGTGGATAATACTTTTCAGTACTTTGTGTGGCCCTAAATATAAATCCATTCGGGATAGTGAATTCATATTCAAATCAAATTTTTCATAGAATTCTTCTTCGAATCATATTTGAATGAATGACAACTTTGAAAGAGTTGAAATTCAAGATTTCAGAAAATTCGTATTAATATCTAAATAACCAAATAATTAATGTAAAAACTGATAAGTGAGTCGTGTTTAGATTGGTTTTAAAGAAGATATGTTTGGAATGAAAATTCGAAGCTCTTGTTCACTAATTTCACAGTCTTGTGTGTAACTCTACCACGTATGCTCTTTTAAATAAGAAAGACATCATAGTGTTAGCAAATGTGGTTAAATCTTCGATTTGTTGGCATTACATCCAAAAGGTATGCTCCTACAACATTATTCATATAGGGAGAGGATATGTCAAGCAAGAAAGTACATCCTTTGTATTTGTACAACCAACATATTACACTAAGCATGAATTATTAATAACACTCGCATATGTTCGTATAAGAAGGGTATATGAGGAAAGACACACTTTAACGCTGTAAACAAGAGAGGTTGTTTTAATTAACTTTATGACATAAAGTCAAGTATATATCCTCGGATGGTTGTAATGTATTTGAGCACAAAGGTCATGAAACCCTTTCAGTGTAACGTATTTGAGAATACTACTACACCGAATTTCTAAAGATATTTCAAAAAAAGGAATAAGCTTCTCCAGATGAAAAAAAACGTTTTTGGGAAAGCCGTGTGAAATACGGGTGCTCACACAAGATCAAAATGTCGATCAAATATTATTAAGTGATTGAAATTAGAGACTCTATTTAATATAAAAATTTTGGAAAGATGTCTCAAATCAAGTTATAATTTGCCAAATCAGGGACTGACGAAGCTGGTTAGAATTTACATTTTATCAAGCAGATTCAAGATAAAAACCATTGTGAAGTGGAAGAGAGATAATTCTGGTCATGGATGAATTCTAAATTCCAACATTTTTTCGGTCTATAATCACCTGGTGATGAAGAAAATTTTAAATCAACATTGTAAAAGCCTGTACATGTAACATTTACATAAGCAAAATGGTTGACCTTAGATCGGTGAACCACTTACTCGCAACCCCTCAAAAAACTCTCCCACACACAGACAAACAAAAGATGGAAATTCCATCCAGCCTTAGTTATTCTTTGTATTGGTATTGTAATTCATATCATGTTCTTACCCTAAATCTATCTTTGAATGATCTAGTCTTTTGTAATCAATCGAGAGGCCTCTACGCTAGGTTGGAGGGCAGGTCGGGTTAGTATGGAGTGATTTATATTTGTCCAAGAGTAGGATGTCTATTTTTATATGCAAGAAATATAAATACGAATCGATATTTATCACGATAGATGTGTGTATTCGTAAAAACAGATATATCCATCAATTATGAACTCTTTCGAGGACACTCTAGTTATTGGACCGATCCCATGTTGTTTTGTAAATGCTTACCGAAGAAGGAAATGTGTGCATTAACATTCACAGTACAAATATTACGTCTCCGCAATCAATTAAAAATAATCTTCTCTACTTCAGGTCCCTATGGTGGGTTGTCGTTTGGTTTGAGGTATCTTCTATACTGATTTGGATAATAGGACTTCATAAATTAAAGGTCTTGATAATTAAGCCACTGAAAAAGGCCTAAAAATTATCACATGCCCAAAGTCTTTTTTTTTCTTAGAATTGAGTTTCATAGCCGAGTCTAACTCTCTTCGGGTTCACATGAGGGGTTATAATGGGGGAGGAAGTTTTAGAAACTATTTACATAGTAAATTTGTTTCAAGGAGGGAGGAGACCGGAATCGAACCCACGCCATATGAGATATCATATTTATTGGAC
>JJOG01001821.1:0-11576 GCA_000715275.1 Gyrodactylus salaris
ATGCAGAAGACATGTCAGCCAGCAGCATACTACTAGCAAGCTAGAAGAGAATTTCTTTGGTTGTTTTAAGGGACTGTGAAATCCCCACTCGCAAAAATTATGCACCCGAGCGAACACATTTGTGTCCGTCGCAGGCTTCAACCTATCGTAGTGCAATGACAGGCCTCCACCTGGAGTCAAGGCATCGCTGATCACCTTGAACCCGGTGCCAGGTAAGTTTACGAATTTGCTTCTCAAACATTCATATACTTCACTCACACATCATATGCAACCAAACATTTGAAATTTAACCCTTCTCCCCCCTCTGACAAATGCAACTTTTTGAATACTTCGTTGCTCCTTCCAACTAGTATGCTTTAGTTGTCTTTCGGACATGGTTTATTAAATAGACTCTATTTTCGATGAGGATCGACGTATTTTCTGATTGTAATTAATTTTTCTCTCTTCTTCATTCTCTACACATTTCAGCTAGTTAATAGAGCCACTGTGCCTGTTCGCACCAGGGTGGCCTGTTTGGCATGTAAATGGGCCTTTCCCAGATTCTCAGTCTGTGACATTCAGTAGGATTGATCATCGAAGACCAGGTAAAATAAAATTATCTACTAATTAGTCTCTTCATAATTTAGGCAGACGGTCATTCTATAAAATTCTGATTTTAAAATTTAAATTCAAATTAACATAAAAATTATTCAGTAATTCTACGGTAATTGTTTGTAATAATCAAAGTACTCAAATTTTGTTATTACAAATAATTTAATAATGGTTAATGGTATGTCAATATATTTACATTAATAGTCGATATGAAAGATGACCGTTTGACTCTAGATAATCGAAGTTATCTTGATCGTACTGTAGTACCTGTTCTTCTAGAAGGTTTAACCAAGATTGCTAAAGAACGTCCAAACAATCCAATTGAGTACCTTGGGGAATATCTTCTCGCTAAAAAAGAGAACTAATCATTTATCACAACAGTATCAATAAAAGTTAATTCATCAATACACAAGTGCTTTTTTCTAAAATACTCGATTTATAGAATAATTCTTTATTTTTAGGAATTTCTTGTGATTACAATATAACAAGAAAATAATTGAAACTTTGTACAAGAAAGATGAATAATCATAGATTATCCCGGTATTGAGGTATTCAGGGAGGGGAAGTAGTTAGATTTACTCGGATTTTTTTACAATATGGAAACAACAAATAATTAGGGAACGGTAGGAGGTTGTTCAATGAACAATGTTCATGATCCATTTTTGGCAAACGAATTACATGCAATTGAGCAAATACATCTGATATTTTAACTGGCGGTTAACTGTTTGTACTGGAAAGGTTATCTTCGTAGGTCGAGTACAACTACTGAACCATCAGAAGCCGAAGCACCGACCTTATCCCCTCGGGAGTTCCAACATACTTCAAAGATGCCTCCTGTCCCTCGGTAGGAGTTCATGAGCTCTCCTGACTAAAATGAAAAAATTAATTAAGTTGACTTGATTTAAAACAATTAACAGCCATCAAAAACATCTTGATGAGTAGTAGGGATTATTTATCCTATCATTTCATGATCTTTCCGAGGAAAAAGAATTAATGTACACTAGGGAATGGATATTAGAAAGAAGGAAAATCAATATTTAGAATTGGATTTATCCATAGAAGAACAATAATAATGTTTGTATGACTAATCTTCAATACAAGGGAGTGTTGGAGTGCTAGTCATTTCTACAATCTCTCTTGATGTGTGTGTGGATGTGTATGGCATGTTATACACGATTGTATACATTGATCTATCATTGTGTGTGCATAATATAGATAGTTTTATACTCTTTAGTGGGAGACTCAATTTTAGTAGAATACAATGGGAGAGAAGAACGAGGGGGAAATATGACTATTTATGTACACACACAATTGTATCATACTTTCTCCAATCCTCACATGAGAGAATTTAAGATGTACTAATGCAACTGCGAATAGTGAGATTCTTTATGAAGACTTTTGCAAATATTTAAAATATCCATAATTTAAAGAATGAGTCAGAATCTCGATAAAAATCAATTTCACAATCAATAATAGTAGACACGCAGAAAAAGAGAGATACTTCCAATATAATTTGTACAGATGAACTAATAAAAACTTGAATGATTCATTGTGTGTGTCTTTGAAAAAAAATATGTGAAAGAATTACACTTACATCAACATTCCAAATGTGTACACATCGATCAAACGACCCAGTGGCTAGGAGTTGGCCGTCCGGACTGAAGGCGACACTATACACCGATTGGGTGTGCTTGCGGAGGACACGCCGGCAGATGCCTCTTTCAATGTCCCAGAGTCGAACAGTTGAGTCGAAGGATGCACTATTAAAATGAATCATTAGTTGTATAATACATGCATCATTTGCATACCACACACTCAATGAATTACAAGAGGATGACTAATTCTGTCTCTAAAAGCAATCAATGTACTTGTAATAATCATTCTAGGTTATCGATTTTTACATGTGTATACATATTCTCACATGGATTAAATGGGGAAAGATGATGTACAAAAAGGAGAGGAAATATACGTGTGGGTAGAAGAAAGGGCAGAGATGTGTGCGTGTGTATTTAATTTGTAAAATGAAATTGAGTATAAGACAGAGAGAGAGTTTCATTCAATTCTCGTAACAGAATGAATCAATAAATTTACAATGAGGAATGTCTGGAAACTAGTCAGGTCATTTATTCTCGAATTCTCTACCAAGGAATTAATTAGTGTTAAGATGAGTAAAAGACATACCTTGCGAGACAGAGAGGTGCATTAGGGTAGGCAGTATTAGGTCCAGTGGGGCTCCATTTGATAGTGTAAATCTCCTTTTCATGCCCCTTGAGATCATGAACGCACTTGTCATGGTTCATGTCCCAGACTTTGAGGGTCATGTCGTCTGAGCAGGAGGCAAGAAGTTGGCCGTTTGGGTCCCATTTGATGGCATTTACTTCGTTGGCATGGCCTTGGAATGTCTTCAAGGGGGCGTTGCATCCTAATTGGCAGACGTGAATGTTGGTGTCAGTGGAGCAGGAGGCGAAAGATGTCATGTTCTGCCAGTCAACGTCGAGGGTTGGCGCTAAAATCAAAAATTTGTCATTTATGCAAACAAAAATGTTTTTTTTTCAGATCCACTATTGGCTGAAAAATATCTATTAGAAATTTATAAAATGATTCATCTTTACCCCCCCCCCCTGTTACAAACCATTTGTTTAATATTAATCAAAAAGGGATCACCAAGTCTAATGTTGAAAGAACTAACACAGCTGTTATTAGTTTCTGATTGGTAAAAGTTCTCGATTTGCCCAAGTGACGGATAATTGAGTTTAACGAGTTAGAATGATATAATGCATTTCTGTTCTTTTTCAAGAGCGCCCGGAATAGATCAAATTACTATCAACTTCTAGCATATGACTATTTAGAAATATTTGTTCACGATTCGAGAGATTAATTCTGAGAAATTTACTCACCTGTGTGAAAGCCGAATTGTTGAGCAATCTTGCCAGTATCCGCTTCCCAAATAATTGTTGTCTTGATAAGAATTGAGGTTAAAAGAAAATTTTTGTGAACAGGTTAATGAGAGAACAAACCTTGTCTACGCCAGCGGTGAGAATATAATTTCCTTTTTTATTCCACTTGAGGGCAAAGATGGGTCCCTTGTGTTGTCCAAGAGTAACGGTGAGATTCCCTTGTGTATCCCAGACCCTAGCGAAGCCGTCATAGGATCCAGTGGCGAGATAACTGCCCTCAGAATTCCAGTCCAACGATGTAACATCCTTATTACTCAACACTGTCTGGCCATCTTTATTTACACAATGAGTAAGGGTAAAGTTTTGATCATTAGCGGAACTCTGAGAGGTTTCTAAATTCCATATCCGAGCGGTTGAATCACCAGATCTAATAGAAAGAGAATTATAATTATTACTATGATCGATTTTTATACCCTTTTTTCAGGAGAACATACCCGGAAGCTAGTTTATCACATTTTGGATTCCAAGCGCAAATAAAGACCTCCGAGTCGTGACCTTTGAGAACGGTAATTCGGTCGTTTGGAATGGGATTAATGATCGAGTTTGCCGACCGATCAGCGTTCTGCAGATCATCAACGTCCATAGAATCGAGGGAAGATAACCGGCTATTGACATCGTTGCCATTGGGCGGCTGGATGTTCATGAGGAAGTTTGAGTTGAAGGTCTCACTCTGAGAAATACTGGCCATCTTATTGGGGATAGATGGGGATGGATTGACTGACGTGGGAGTGTTGTTGGAATGCGGCAGGTGCAAAGCCTCTGAGATAATTCCATTGTTGAACTTGGGAGTAGTAGCGTGGTTTGTGTTGCCATTCTGATTGAGGATGCTAGCAGAGTTCTTGTCATGATTTATGCTAACGGAGGTGGGCGGGGGATTTGAAGGTGGTGCATTGTTGCTCGTGGGATTAATATTATTTGCGCTGGAATTATTTGTGCTGACAATGGAAAATGCTGTTGTCGGAGTGGAACGATTGCTCTGACTAGTCTGATTCTCTGAAGAGACGGGAGCGACATTATTACTCTGATGATTACTAGGGCCAAAGTTTTGTTTCATTGGACCGTTTAACTGAGAGGGGTAATTATTTACAGATTGTGGAATAGCAGATTGTTGTTTGAGACTAGTCTTTCTCTTTTCAATCACCTCTGGCACAACAGCATCGATCAACGACAAAGACTCAACAACACGTTCTGAGCCATCCTGATAATGTAAAATTAAATTATATATTATTCAAGTAAAATTTGAAATTTCTTTCTAAAATAATCTTAAACCTTGATAACTCTAAAAAAAATTCTACAGTTTGATTTTTTTTGTAGAAATCTAGGGTTAGAATTTTTCTTTAAATTTAATAACCAAGGGAATTGAAAAAAATATAAAATGAGTTTGATTACCTCGCCGATGCTGATTTCAGCTTCTGTGTACTGTAAGCCCCTTTGGATGAGACTGAGAAGGGAGCCGGGAGGAACGAGAGCTCCGTCTACATTCGACTGACTAATCTGACTCTCAATACCAAATAGATAGGCAGAATGACAATATCCTGGAAAGGAAATAATAACAACTCTGCTTACCTGCTTCTTGGAGATATCGATAAATGAGAAAGTTCACTTCATCTGATGTGAAACTCATTTAAAAACTGCGTCTTGAATATGTACACCCGGGTTGTTCAAATGTGAATATTTCCGACTAGTCCAAACTGTGTAATTGGGCCTCTTATTATTAGGTTTTTAATGATATGTAAAGAAATGAATTATCATTCAATCAAACTAAGATCATTGGTATCATTTCAAGGATGCGGGTTATTATGAAGAGACTTAAAGTTAAAATTTTGAAAAGATCATCTAAGATTTGTTATGTTTAATAACATCTTCAAATTTATTTATTAATTTCAAAATGATTTTGACAAAATCTCACTAACGAATATATTGGAATTATCGATAACATTTTTATCGGCTTAAAAGCTAGAACATTCTTTCTCTTATCAGCTAAAATTAAAACGAAGGAAATTCTCTATAAGAAGTGCTTATACCTTGAATTTTATTTTTTTAGCCTTTTCATCTCATTTTTATTTCAAAAGTCTTTATAAAAAGTACAAATAAATTTAGACTTAAGTTTTAAATGCTTTGCATCAATTCTTAGAATATTTTGTGATTCTCTAGATATTCTCTTTGTAAATAGAATAAATTCAAAGAACTTTTGCAGCCCTGAACATCAGCGTGTAAAAAGTAGTGAAAAACTAACCGGTTACGTGAATACCTCTTACAAATCACCTTTGTAATTGAAAAATGTTCATTCTTTTTAAGGAAGAATCATTATAGACGATTATTGCGTCTCCCGCGAATCTAGGGACAGTAAAAGAAGAAGCTATTATCTTGAGCTTCCTCACTCATCTTATAAGTAGATAGGGAGCGAGGATAGCTTTACTGATGAGTCCTGATAGTACGAAATAAAGCATCTACAGACTCCTATTATGTTAAACCTTGTACATTACAATAACTGATGATTTGGGCAGATGATTTTCTTCTTTCTATAAAAATTATGAATTCTTTACAAGGTTATGCTGACTACGTCACTACTCAAAAGAAATATTTATCAGTTACAATGGTTGAAGTTATTTATTAAAAGTACTCTCAAATATCCAGAGCCGAACAGAAAAATATTTGACTAAATTATATTTTTAGTGCATCTACTTGTCAGTAGATACGTTGTTAGTATACGACGTATAGTACACGTTTTTCCTTGAATACTTTTCACTGAGTTTAGAATCAAGATTTGTACTTATCCTTGATCCAAATTTTGATATAATTAGGTGGCGTAGATTTCTCAAATGGTGTGGGTTTGATTCTTCCTCCCTCCTCGAGATGAGTTTACTTAATTTCAAAACCCTCCATTTCGAACAGAGTTCGACTCGTCTGTGAAACTCAAATTCTAAGAAAAAGTATTAGGCTTTCATAGAGTCTGATCCTAAGTCTCTTATTGATAAGAGATCCTCAAATAAGATGCCTTTGATCTAATTCTTTGAACTGCGCTGACTTTTTTACCGACGGACCGTTGCTAATTTGTTGTTGTATCGAATGAACAAATCTATAATTTCGTTTACGACCATTTCCCTAAGCGCGGGTCATGCTATTTGACTTTTATCATCAATTAAATAGCTACCGAGTTCGAATATCGTTCAGGAATTCGGTAACCACATTTCTTCCGACGAATACTAAAACAGATCATTCCGTTATTAGCCTCAGTATGACTACAGAACTTTTAGGACTAAGAATTCAAAGAGTTTCCCTAATGATCCTTATTGAAGACACAATCTAATGTCTAAAAAAATCTTCTCAGAAAAAACTTGATACAGTTCTACTGATGAGATGCAGACAGCTGCAGTAATTTTGAAACAAGACAATTTCATTGGTTTATAAGCACCAGCCAATCAGAATAGACTCGAAAGTATTATTCAAACAACATGATGTACATATAAATATCGCCTGAGGAACGAAGAATATTAATACAGTATCAATTTCGAAGCCATGAAAAATTATGAATTTCTGGAAAACTGCCTATAATAATAATTATCTCGGATACTAACCAAAGTCATTAAAACCCACAATAATTTGAGATGAGTGAGTTTTTTATTATTTCCTATTTTTATGTGTGTGTTTTTCATTCATTAATAAAAAATTAGCTTGAAACCATGTGCCTATTTCCACCTCGCATTTGACACACTGAAAGCCTATTCTTTGTCATATAACCGCACAGAGTCTCTCTAGCTTCTTATTAAGAAGTTATATACTTTTAACCATTACGTTTATAATACTAAGAGTGTTTGATGGGGGTTTTCTAGCAACTAGAAAGAAGTCAGATCTTCAAGAGCGCTTTCCTTTAACACCCAGACTATCTAATAACTCCCCAACCAAAGGATAACGTACTATTTTCGGACATTCAACCAATTCACACAGTTATTTTTATATTGGGTGTCAAGATTTTAGTGCACCATTTTATACACAAAAAATAACCAACTTGTAGCTTTGATCACCGCAAATTTACCTTCTTACAAGAATCCCCAGTTTCTCCAGAAATTAAATAAATGATAGAGCAGAATTATTAGAAATCTATAGTATTGAATAAGCATCCATATGTCATTTAAAGACCACGGGAATACGTTTTTCAAAAGCTTCTACAAGGTTCTGGGAAAAATTTAAGCAATTCTTGGATTAAGTCTATTCTTTTCAAAAAGATTTTCACCTGGTGTCATGAATAAGAATACGCGTATGTCACATTTAATGTAGTCTCTGAAACTTTTCTTCTACAAATTTTATATCAGAGTCGGTCACCAGAATTCTAAACTTTTGTCATTTTCTTTGAATTGAGTTTCATAGCCGAGTCTAACTCGCATGAGGGGTTTAAATGGATAAGGCAGGGTTTGAAACTATCTACAAAGTAAACTCATTTGGAGGGAAAAGAATCGAAGCCACAGCACATGGGAAATTATATCCCATCCAGAGGATAGTTCTAACAAGGAATTAGGACCTTTTCTTCTTCATTTATGCTTCGGTGAACTCGTAGTTGTCAAAAAAGACTTTACTCGCCACATAAAGCCATCAGAGCAATCATGCTCTCGTCAAAAAACCTTGGATTCTTTTTCTTCTTCAAAATCTGTATTTACATTTTGGTGATGACTGGTGTTACGAGAATCCAAATTATCTAGAGCAACCGATTTTTTTCTATTGATCTCCCAATCCTCATCCTCTAATAAAGTCTCCATGGGATTTGAATTTATTTCAAAATAATCGTTCTCATCTTCGCCAAATTTCTGCGTTTGTTAGAATCGCTAAATGATATTCTTTTCCACTTCACGTGAATGACGAACGTATTCAGTGAATACTATTCACTATGGCCATTGACCTCCAACTGGCCATATATGACCGTTGACTATAACATTTTCTGTTTCTCGTTCAATTTAGGGGTTATAGGCCTTCGCAACTGACAACAACTTTGACACCTTATTGAAATGTGGTTGCTTACAAATAATTGAATATTTCACAAATTCAATGACTACTTTAGACGACAGAGAAGACATTAAACTGATCATTTTTCAGAGTTTTATTTTAAAATTAGCGGACTTTTCAAATTATTACAGTACTCGTAAACTTGACAAGCTTTCCTCTCATTGGTCAAAAATAGAAATTAATCATCTTCTTGAATTGCTCATAAATTATTATGACGAATTATTAATGTTGAAGTAAATTTAGAGTGCTAGAAACACACATTAAAAAAACTTGTGACAAGAGAATAGATATTTTTGATTTTTATAATATAATTCTTGGTTCATTCAGAATCTTGATTGATCTCAAAAATAATATGACTTGAAGACATATTGTTGCTCTGCTGATGTACACAAATTCACATTCAATTTTGGTTAAAAGTCTATTAAAATGACACAAAATTCAAAATTGCTTGTCTGAATGAATACAAGTAAGACAGCCACAATACTTTCATCTGATTGGTTGTTTTAATTTTAAAATTTTAAAAGCCAATGAGAATCGTTCAAAATTCTTCTGGACAACCATTGAAAGTTTACTACCATGCCAAAAATTAATTCATTGATGAATGATTTTCTTCATTTATGAAAAAGAAGACTACCTAATCTCTACCGATGAGTCTTAAGGATATAGAAACGCTTCGATTTTTTTCTTTTATTTGAGTTTCATAGTCGAGTCTAACTCTCTTCGGGTTCACGTGAGGGGTTAGAATGAATGAGGCGGGTCGAGATGGTTTATCATTGATGGCAACAAGTTTTCTTGCAACAAAAAATACTGTGAATATCTTTTCACTCTTGTATCCATAGTCTCAAGGAGAAGCTAGAACCATTTTTTATGAATAGAGTTCAGCTATTTACAGAAAATAGGCTTGATCCTAATGATGTATACATCTTTATTTTCCGCAGGTCATTTCAATTCAATATGCTCACGTTCATCAATCCTTATTTCAAGTTTTCTTGATCTATGTCCAATAGGGCACTGCTTTTCGAAATAAGATCACGAGGAATCTATTTAGATGGCTCAATCATATGATGAAGAACTAATTCTGAAGCTATTTATATCTTTCGTGCATTTTAAATCTATCTACTATGGTCGAAACTCTAATGTGTTAAGGATCTATATACAAATAAATTCAATTCATGGCCGCCATCGATTTTCTCGCTTTTTGAAGGCTTCTGAATGGAAATATCGATAAATTCTGTTCAAGCACATTATTCCGCTCCTAAAGATAATAATAATACGGTACTTAATAACAATAAGCCTTATTTCTCAAGCCTAAGATTTTACATGCAAGAATAGTGTCTGAAAGTGAGAAAATCGAATAAAATATTCAACTAGAACTGAGATTGACAAAGCTAGCTTTAATTTTGTCAATAAACTTTCATCATAGTGATTTATCATGATTTAGTATGGCATACTTTTTGGGTATTATTATGAGGTTGACCTTACAACAAAGTGTTTTCACTCTTTAATTACACTTTACACATTAGATCTGACTGAATATTCTGAACGCGTTTATGCTATTCAGGCACTCCTTCTTTACCCATTATACCATTTCATTCCATACGAAGGTCATTAGCGAGATTTCGTCTATAAATACTGTTCTTGTATTTTCCCATGGGAATTACTAATCTAAATTGAAAAGAATTAGGAAAAGCACTCTAGGAGATTCTTCAAGGATTAAACTTGCCTCAGTCAAGTTAGAGCATTGTAACAAGAGACCGATCAGTATTGCACCCAGTATTTCAACCTCAAGACTCTTTTGTCTCTTTCTATAAAGTTATTCATTCTATTAGATAAGCGTTTATCGTGATCCTTAATACTCTCTCCTGTAATCTAGACGGCATCATAATTCAATCGAGGTTGTGCTTGAGATTTAAACCATCTATACTACTGGCAAGCATTCCAACTTGAAACTTAGTTGCAAAGTGTAGTTATCAAGATCAGAAAATATTCTTAATTAACCCAAAAATAGATTCGACCTGTATTTAATCTAAACTTTTTGTTGTAAATCCACTCAACATGTTTTTTGAGGTATTTTTTGAGATTGATTGGAGCTGGGGCCTCTCTTTGCAGAATTACGCAATCTTATTTAGGTGAATCTCGATCATATTTCAATAGACGATTCTCCACACAAGAAGAATAATAACCAGTGTCTTCTCTATATAGACAATTTTGAGTAAACGAGTCCCCTAATCAATCATTAATCCGGCTGTTTTGCTCTTCTAAAAATCGATAATCATACCATTTCTTTATTAAGGTCCTGTGAATTGTGTGCACAGAGAGCCTCTGTACTGTTATTATCACCCATTTCATTATTTAGTTTGTTTCACTCTATCTCTCCATTGAATCAAAGAGTTATTCATTTAATTTTTAAATCACAATAAAAGTATACGATTTAACTCTGAAAACATTTCTAGGTATGAATTCTCTCTTTTTACGACAGATGTTTCACACATTTGTTTTAAAAGAAACATGTAATTTATACCTTTGCTCTTTTAATATACGTTTGCGCTACTTAGTTGAATAAACTCTAGTTTGGATCAGAAGAATAAAGAGATTCGACATAAAAATTCTTCTTCTAACCTTACTCAAATAGGATCAATTCAAAAGATGATATTTAGTTAAAATGAAAGCAGATTTGATTGTTTTTCAGTTGATTCAATGTTATTGTAAAATGTATATGTTTCTGTTAAAGCAGAAACCTTGTTAATGTGTACACTCTCAAGCTTGCTTGGTGCATATTTCTTGCATCAAGTGTCATGAATTGTCACTTTTATTGCTTTTTCTTCATTCAAATTAACTTTGAATACATCTGCATTCGGTACGTATTGCAAGCCACCGTTAGTGCCTTTCATATATATATGTTACAGTCAATGTGTATAAGTATGTCATTCTATAAAATGACTAGCCATTCTATAGAACGCCGTCATCGTGTATAAAAGATCTGCATTTATACACATTGACTGAAGGTAATAAAACGCCTTCCCCTTTCAC
>JJOG01001822.1:0-14531 GCA_000715275.1 Gyrodactylus salaris
TTAGGATTATGCGAGAAAATCTTTATGATAGAACTATCAAATTTAATTGATAATTTTTGATAATCTTGAGCATGATGAAAGTTTAAGGAAAATCATCAAGAAAGATTTTGAAAATTATAAATATATTTGATGAAAATCTTTATGAAATTTATAGAAATGCTTTTACATAAGTTTTTAATTCTCCATCAAGTCTTCTTTTGATAGAAAAGGTATAGTTGTTTTATTCTTAACATAGGATATACCAATATACATTATCAGTGATAATTTATCACACAAAACTCATTTTTATTCATTCCCCCCTGTAGATAAATGCTGATAAAGATATGAAAGCTTTGAGTAAAAAGGTCAGTGACGAAATACAAACCTACACTTGTGAGACAGCCCAATACTTCTTCGTTCAGACCATTCTACCCAAATGGGAAGACTTTATGCTCTCAATGAGTCTCCTCAGAAAGGCCGTCCTTCTCTCTCAAGACGTGAAGCTTAGTGAAATCCAAAATACCGACGAAAAGAAGGCCTACGTCACTGAGGCTGAAGCGAACGAAAGGCTCAAAAATGAATTCCCCTTCCTCGTGTACTTTATCGGGACGAAGGACCCTAAGGAGGGTCTCGTCAGCGACTTTTTCAACAAGTCTTCCTTCAACGAGAACCTCGATATTGCTCGCAGCTGCTTCCGCCATCTCGCTGGGATCTTCTCCAAGCTAGACGAGTTCCGTGCCTTTGAGTTGATGAGGAACGGCATAGAACGCTCCAATTACCTCCTCACACAAGAGGCCAAAATCATCGCCATGACCTGCACCCATGCAGCCCTAAGAAGGAGGGATTTGGTCCAATTGGGCTTCACCTACGACACCATCATCATGGAGGAGTCGGCGCAGATTCTCGAGATTGAGACGTTCATTCCCTTGCTGTTGCAGAATCCGGATATTGACGGGAAGAATCGTCTGAGACGCTGGATCATGATCGGGGATCATAACCAGTTGCCTCCTGTTGTCAAGAATCAGGTGAGTGCTCTCTGTTGTTTTTTAAATAAACCTAATAATTTGGAATACCTACTTTTAAGTAGTATTATTACAATTTTTTTTTTAATTTATCCCCTTCAAATAGGCATTCAACAACTATTCGAACATGGGTCAATCCCTATTCGCACGCCTCGTCAAACTCGGTGTTCCCACTGTCCAACTCGACGCACAGGGTCGTGCTCGGCCATCTATCTCCAAGTACTACTCCTGGCGTTATAAGAACCTCCTCGATCTGGAGCACACCAAGACCAACCCGGAGTACCGACTTGCTAATCCCGGCTTCGTCTACGACAGCCAACTCATTGACGTCGGCGACTACAAGGGCATTGGAGAGTCGGAACCGAATCCTTACTTTTATCAAAATCTTTCTGAAGCTGAATATATCGTCGCCGTTTACATGTATATGAGGATAGTGGGATATCCAGCGGAGAAAATATCTATTCTCACTACGTATAACGGTCAGAAGCATTTGATTCGCGATGTCCTCAGAAAGAGGTGCTCTGAGAATCCCATTTTCGGCCTACCTTCAAAGGTCACCACTGTTGATAGGTTCCAGGTGAGTGATGTTCTTTCCTTATCGATAGGGCTTCATTATTTATGTGTTTTGACTACTTATTTTTATAGCCTCAACAGCCATTGTTCTTCTATTTTGAATTTCACACATTTCGAAATGTAGAGATAGATACATAATTATTGAGAATATCAGTATTGAGATAATTAACTTGAAGGAACCTATAATTCTCAAATAGAGTACTTTTGAAGCTCTAATTATATTTAATTTTAATTTCAGGGTCAACAAAACGATTACATTCTCGTATCTCTGGTTCGTACAAAGACTGTCGGCCACTTGCGAGATGTGCGGCGTCTCATTGTCGCCCTAAGCAGAGCACGCATCGGTCTCTACGTCTTTGCGAGAATCAACCAGTTCATATCCTGTCAGGAACTCCGGCCAGCGTTTCGACTCCTTCTCGGACATGATGAAGCAAAGAGGTTTCCCTGTGGAAAGCCGACAAAGCTTCAAATCACTCCCTATGAGGTAAGAATTTCTTGAAGAATTCTTTAACGAAACTAATTTCCTTTTCATTCAGTCCTTTAGAGATCCTTTCAAAGTGGACCTTAGCAAGGAGGAAGGTCTCCGATTATCAGCGGATCCTCCACCTAAATCTCCCATGACGATATCCGACATGGTCGAAATGCATTCTTTCGTTGCAAATCTCTACAATGAAAAATTGCAAACCCTCCTCGCAAAGTTGCCAAAGCACGTTCAAGAGGCGATCAAGGCGTCAAACGATGTGAAAGAATCAATCCCAGTCTCTGCAAAACAGGAAGAAACACAACCTACTGAAAAGACACATGAAATGCAGGCAGAAAAGATGGAAGAAGGTGAAGGGGAATCGGAAAAGGATGGCAAGGGGGAAGAGAAGTCGGAAGAGATTAACCTGGAAGAAGGAAACTCGTCTGATGAAGGTGCCATTGATATATGAAAGCTCAATTCTATTTGTAAATTAAACCAATTTTTATTAAAAATCTCAATAAATTCATTTATTACAAAACCCTCACCAGCCTCATATATTTCCATAGTCCACTTGGCAAACTATTACTAATAGAGTAATAACTTGAATTTGTATAAATAAACTTGACGTACTTAAACATGTGAAATTCATTGTTGAATTTTGTTTAAGTGAGTGATTTTCATAAATTCTTATTAAACAGATATTTTAAAGATAATCAAAATAAGATAATTTCCAAACTTGGATATCATTGAGTACATTGCGGAAATCCTAAATCGACATGTCTCACAGACCCCTGTAGAATACTTTATCTTGTATTATTCTTTCAATGCCAAAGAAGCGCTATACAGATCCCATTTTCTTGCAATACATTTGGGACTCCTTGGATTATTGTTACAATGCCCTCAAGAGTCCTTCTCTGTCGAACATTTTTGAATTCATCATCAAAGAGAAGGATAAAATTACTACAATTGAAAAGATTAGTGCTGAACTCAAAAATTGTGTCCAGGATGGCTGTTTGAAAATCTCACATGACTCTGAATATATCAAGATTCCTTATAATCCTGATGAGACATTTGATGGAAGAAAACATGATTGGTGAGTAATTATAACATTTTTATTAATTATTCGCGGCATTAATTAAGTACTGAAAATATCCCTTCATGCTAGTATTTAATTTATGACTTGAAATATGGCAAGACCTGTTTCGACCCATCAGGTCTAGTCACTAGGACTATATTCACCAAAACCATGAATGGGATTCGAACATGTTGATAAGACAACAACTCTGAAACTTTACAAGAGTGTTATGCCATTCTTCAACCCTCAGTAGTTTTTAGAAAATTCGAAAAAACTAGGAGGAAATAATTTTGAAATTCTGCATCTCAGATCAGAATCTATCATAGACTATTTAAATCTAGGCGAAAACTCTGGATATTATATTGCAGCTATGCAGAATTAGTATTATAAAATGAGTCATTTCCAGTTTAAAAATTCAAAATATTTTCGCGCGCATTTTTTTGAATGAAAAATAAAATAATTCAATAAAAATCTCTCGGTAAATATCGAGTTGTCTGGGTAATAACTGAGTAGACCTAATGGTTTGTTTCTAAAGAAAATTTGTCAGATTACAAATCCCTAGACAGTCGAAGATGTCTAATTTCATCTTGAAAAGTCAATATATATTTTGACCACACTCATCAGGCTTTTACGTGATATGAAAAATGCAATATGATACAAAGTTTAATGGGTTTCTTTAGTTTGCATTCTTCATTCCACGTACAAAAATGGATGAGTGTGGTCAAAATATATATACCTTTCTTTGACTTTTCAAGATGAATTCTTTCCAAAGTTATACTGAATTATTATCCGAGATCTATGAACATAAAATTTAGCTTTTGGTACTTGCAAATTGCGCGTAGTCGAAGAAACTATTTGTAGAACAGTTTTCAAGGTAGTAACAAGAGAGATGATCAAGTATAAGATGATCAGAGAGAGCACAATCGTGACAGTGAATCTAAATCCTCCCAACTCTCTGAGAACATACCTAATGTCAAAGTATAATAAGTTTATAACCATATATTTGGGCTTTTCATGGTTCTCAAAATATAGATTTTGCCTTCAAGATCAAACCATGAAGCCAAAACAATCTATTTCTCAAGACCTAGAAATTCAAGATTTTTCCAGCCATTATTTAAGTAACCCAAAACTTTTACATTATAAGTGAGGGATAATAGAATTTCGAGGCTACTACTTTTCATTCCCCTCTTGTGTTAGTTAAAATGCACGTTGGGTGGGTCACGTTGTTCATTGGATACTTGGAGCATGATTAAATCCACAATTTTCTGATTTGAAGATAAATAAGGTTATTTTGACCTACCTATTCATTCTGATCAGATCTATATATAAGTCCTTATTCTATTGGATCTCTCATTATTTTAATTTGACCTATTCATAAACTACTCACAAGTATATATTCAGTCAGGTCTGAAGAATTGAAAGATCCTATTTTTTCATTCATATTTTTTCTAAAGAAATATCAAAAACTTAATATTTGCTTAGCCAAATCTTAATTTTAACTCTTGTTGACCGTTAGACTACACGGAAATGTTATTTTCCTTCAACTATAAATATTTTTCAAGTAGGAAGTTTTTACCTACTAACAAGTAGTAGATTAGGAAAGGTGATTTTTGTCAGTTTTTCAAGGAAATAAGGCTATTTAGATAAAGCAAATATAGATAAAGTGAATTTCATCATTTAAACAGACATGTACGTTTCATCCTTATTTGGATTCTTCACTATGCCATAAGGAGGCATAATCGAACTCGCGACAAGTAGATGCATTAGCCAAAATCAGACTCTTTCGTTAGGCGTGAATTCATGGCTGGTTTAGAATTCTGAAGAAATGATATTTCTGTTGATCGAAAAAATGATCCTGTCTGGTTTGTGCAGGTTTTCTTTGAAATTTTATTTAAAAAAATGACAACTAAAAATTAAATTTATTCATTAAAAAAACTCGATTTGAAGAAATTCTGCTCCAAATCTTGAATGGTAGAATAACATGGCATGAAATTAATTTTAAAATTAATAAATTTCAGTAAAAATGGATGATAGTCATCATTTTATAAAGCCTTGTGTTTCTCTGCTAAATACTTTTTAAATGAATTGTTTCAGCCCTCCTAGACTGGTGTCCCCCGGAAGTATAATGCTTCATAACTTTGTCTTTGCACATTCTAGATTATTCGGTTGGATAGAAAGAATCTATAATTATCCTCATCTTTAGTGTTCACTCAATTAAGAGAGAAAATTGATGGCAAATTTAAGAAAATATGGAAAATATTCAAAAAAAACTCCCAATGATTTTCTCTAGTTTGTTGAGCGAAAATCCTTTGACTTGGGGTTAAAGCTAGCTCAAATATTGAATATTAAGATATTTGCTTATAGCCCATGAAGTTTCCTTATTCTGTTACCATTTAAAAAGCCCAGATTCCAGAGTTGTAGAATATTTGAATATTTTTATTTTGATTAAATAGTACGAGAAACTCCCAAAACTTTTTTGGTTCGATCTAACTTTTAAAATTCGTATAAACCGGAGAAAATCCTCTTTCGATAAAAAAAACCTCACTCAGATCTGATTGAATTTGTCTCACATTTTGTTATCAAAAGATATTTTTCAGACTTTTCAAACTTTGGCTAACAACATTTTTTCACGCCTAAACTGATTAAATAGTCAGAGTTTGGATAAATGTTGATTGCGATTTGATACGTTTTTTTCCAAGTGCGCATGACACTAGAAGAGTTAATTTCTATTGCATATATTGGGATGTGTATGACGTCATAAAATATCTATTATTAAATATTCAAGATAACCATCCATCTCACTCCACGTATTCCTTGATAGAATTGCATTCACAATACAACCTGAATTAATTTAACATTTCGGAGAAATGATTGAGCGAGATTTGAACTTCCGAGGGCATTGAAATTTATTTCTCCATCAAAATTTATTTCACATTCCTCTTGAGAATAGCTCATGATGCGATTTCCCGAGATGAGATTATTGATTCCTCCCGATGACAGAGTTCCTCTTTGTATTGCCGTGATTGCTGCTTTGTGAAACCTCTCTCAACGTTTTACGACCAGATACTTTCCACACGGCTTAACAGTATTTGATTGTGGGTCTGGCATATACTTTGGAAAGAAAGACTTTCATCTTCACCGACCAAAGTATCTGAATGCATTTCCCTCGAAATCATTGGTTGATTGTCTTTATAGAACTTTAAGCTCAATTGATTTTTCAGCTTTTATAGATTGAATCTTTATGATTTTGACATGTTTTGCGCTCAATTTGCAACAGGTTTATGATCCTTCCCGAAGCGCGGTTGTAACCCATTTAAAAAAGGCTTTATTGTCTTTTTCACCCCATATTTCCTAGAAACTTGTTGTACGATTTTTTCTAAGAAAACTGTTAAAAATGCATTCGGCAGCTAGGCTTAATTAGTTATTTTAATCACTTTATTTGCACCTCTTTTTTCACCATTCCAGACTTGATTAGACAGTCGGTTTAAATTGACCAGTTTTGTATCATAATTCTATAGAAAAAGTCTTCTTCTCTGCTCTACTACATTTTTTCTTCTAAATAGATAAAATAAAATATGAAATAAGAAACAAGAAATTATTTATAGACAAATCCATTTTCTGAATGATTAGAGTTGGATAAAGAGAAATTACGCATTAATATCGAATTTTTATATCTACAAACTACACCCCTTGCTAGTAGTCTCCGGGAAAATGCCAATCCCTTGGTTTCACTCAACATTTGAAGATGGCCTTGTTGATGCAGTGTATTTGGCAAAATTGTTATCATCTTTTTAGATATTTAAAATTGAATCTTTTTCTGCTGCTCTCTTTTCTTGCTATCGCTAAAATTCGGTACGATTTCTCCTAGATATATTCATGCTCTCTTCAATGTAATGTGTAAAATGAAAACACCATATTCGACGTCCTCTCCGGCTAGAAATTGATTTTATCTATAGATATTTTTATCTTGAATCAACGATTTAGAAAAGAATTGAACGTAGTCTAGAAGGATGTATCGCATTCAAAATTGACCACCCTTTTACTGAATAGAATCTACACTTCATCTGTAGAATAACAAGGATCACTCTTTCCCAGAATATGCATATTTTATGCAATTCTAATTACAGACAAAGACATTCTTATTGCTACTATATTCAAGGTGCTTGTAATAATGATAAAGAATGCAGCCTGCTTTGGGTCAGAGAAATGTGACACTTTTTCTATGTAGAAAAATGTATAACATTTAATAAAGCAACCTAGAAGAACACAAATCATTTAGGTTATTTGATCTCTCTGAATATAGCATATTTGACCCTTGCCATCATAATTACGACTACTTAATAGCGTTATTTTAATAGGATTTGACAAAGCATCTGCTATTGAAAATGATCCTATTTGATAAACATCATCACAGTTCGAATAAATATAGACTGAGATTTTATCTATAGTAACGTCTAATTACTTTTCCTGAGGTATTATATTTAGATACATTTTTGATCAAGAAATCCTTTCTGACTGTTTTGATTTTCATAAATATGAAAGGATATATTTTTAGCGTCTCCAAATCCATATTTGGTCCCCAAGAGTTGCTGATTTTCATTCCCCACCGGTCTCGGTTAAAATTAATTTTAGCGAATACAAGGTTTTCCCTCTGATACCACGTGAAGGTAAATGATTAAGTACCTCATTTTTCAATAATTTCAATCTAAACAGAATATTATAATACTTTAGTAAACTATTTTTGATTAGACTTATAGTTTTTTACTCAGTTACTTGCTCAAAATAAAATCAACTCCCCAAGAATCATTAAAAATGTGGATTCTTTTGTTAATTTGTATCAATTTTTGGGTACTATTTTTTAATTCGATAAATTTAGAAATTTGGGAAAAATTATCGCATAAAAATTTGCTGCAAACATTGCTGTGTATTACAATTTGAAAAATGTTATAATCCTACCTTGGTGTTCTTACTCATTCAAACCAGGCACTAGACGAAAATCGTGGCTTATTAGATTTTCAGATAAAGAGCTGAACTTTTCTTTTTGGATTTGATATAAAGTAGAAAATATGATTTTTGGAATTGTTTCATTCTAAATACAGTTTCGTATCGTACTCCATTTATCATTTGAATAGCAGTGTAAATCTCAACTTGGAACGTTAACCAGAGATCCTTAAGACGGGATGGAGGTTTAACTTTAATCTGATGAGAAACTAAAAATTTGGTAAATCTTTCAAAACGATTTAAAATTGCTTCAACATTTTTCTCCCAAGTCAGGGTTTATCGTCCTTATAGACTCATATTCTATTTACAAGGAGAATAAAGCCGATTGCAAGCTGATTACTTTTAAGAAAAGCAATCGACAGCTAGGGCTTCCCAAAATATGCAAAATATATCCTAAAATATGCATTTTTATGCTATTCTATAATGTCTAAATTATTATTTATTTACAAAACGAAAGATTAGTTAAAATTATTTATTACTGTTTTCAAAGCGGTTTAATACTTAGTTTTTTGAACTTTATCATCAAAATAAGTCAACAATGGATTTATGAAGTTCTTGCTTGAGTTCCAAGTGTCGAACTGCTCATTTGTATTTTCTGCCTGATCAAAATTCTCTGCGGTGAATCAAGTTATATGGAGATTTGTAAAGGAGTAATTTAGCTTGTTTTTATGACGAAGAAAGCAGCGTTCAAAACACTTTCAGAGCAGTTTGATTGGTCATTCAATTTGAAGACAGTCGCATACGAACTTTTTTTCAATGTAGAACAATGAATACAATTATATTTAAGGAAGCGATCTTATTGGTTGTTGGTTTTAGAGAGAAGGAAAATGAATTAACTAACTGATTAACCAATGTCATTATAATTTCTAGGTACTGCTATGAGTGCCATGGGCCAAAGTGTGACTTTTACTGCGACAAATGCCATAGGTCCTATCACGAAGAATGCATTATTGTGGCTGATGAGGCAATAACTTCGAATTTAATCTTCCCACCAGACGATTTCCTACCAAAGTACAACAAGCACGACGGCTTCTGCCCAATCTGCGCCCGTTCCAATCTCTTCTACGACTACGAATGTAAACGGGAAGACCTAAAGGATATCCTAACCATCGCCTTAAACAATGTCAAGAATAAAAATCACTGGAAGCTCCTCGGACACATTGGATATGTGAACGATCCGAATCGGAATTCATTCCTTCTTCTCAGAGAAATCAATACCAAGGTAATAATTCCTTTCATATTTCTAGGTTTTTTTGTTGCTTCTATACAAAGTACAACCCTTTTTATGCTTTCAACCACTGTAATATTTCGTGTATATAGAGAGTATTGATTTTCTAAATGGAAACGACAGTGTCAATACTTGTGAATTATAAATAATTTTTAGTTTTTGTTTCATGAACAATAACCACCTTTTCTGACTATAGTATTGAATCATACTACTTGAGAGTCAACACTAGAGTGAAAGCATAAATTGTGTGTATCTCTTACTTTTGCACACATACTTTATGTGTGTGTGTGTTGGTGTCTGCTTGTGTATAGAAGCAGTATCATCATTATATGACCATGTATCTTGAATTTTTAATCTTGAAGCAAATAATTCTTATTTACATTTTAGTTGAAATATTTTGATCGATCTTCAAATGCAGAATGAAAAAGTGCATGGATAACATTGGTTTTCTCATCTTTATATAACTGAGATGCTAGAACAGGTTGATTGACATTAAGAGATATTCCTTTGTGAATCTAGAATTTAATAATCGGGTCTCTCTCCCAGCTCAAATATACTTTTGCATAAAACAAAGAGTCAGTGGAGCGAATATTTTTTTTTCTATTTTTGACTTAATTGTAATTCATCAAGGGTTTAACAATAGAGTTACCCAAAGGTGTTTAATTCCTTTAATACGTGAGATTTTTTGGAATTCCCATGTAGATTATCGTGTCTTGATCTAAATATAATAATCTTTTATTGAAGTAAATATTTTTTGATTAACTTGAATAGATCTTTGGAAAACTATAAATGAATTTTGACATTAATTACTCTAAAATCTAGAACTTATTCGAATTTATTTACGGATTTTGATTAATAACATTTTTAAATTTAGAAATAAGGCGTTAAAATTAGTAGAAAACTCTTTTTCGCTCGTTTTCTACAAAATAGAAATAAGAGTCTATCAAATGAATATTTTAATAATGAACGTATCCTATGACGTTTTAACTTTCAAATTCTCTGCAAAGAAAGTATCGATATTTATGCATTTTTTTGGACATTTAGGCAATCGGTCGTAAGATGCGCCTCGACTCTACCGGCAAGACGTACGCGAATCGTAATGAGCTCCTCCTTGATCTCGACCTTCTAGTCCATAACACCGCGATTATCTACGGCCTCAAGAACGACATGTGCCAGAGTGCCCGACAGATTCGTTGTCACCTTCGGAGACAAATGCGTGAATCCTACTTGTGCATAGACTGCTATGTCAATACTGGCAAAAGTGGGCGTGCTATAGTCAAGACCTGCCGTAATGACCATAGGATTATCTGGTTCCAGCACAACGGCTGGTCCTTCTGGCCCTGTAAGGTCCTGCATGACAGCCCCGATGGCTATGAAGTCGTCCGCTTTGGCGGTCGCCATGAGAGGACTTTTGTTCCCAAAGACCGTGGCGTGGACTTTGTGTTCTCTGCCAGCGAGATGGGCCTTCGCATCACTCCGGCCCTGAAGAAGGCCCTAGATGAAGTGGAAGAGTATCGTAGGAATAAGGAACGTCAGAATCTAAATGATCCATCTAGATCCGGGATCTCTTTGTATCATCAGAAGGCAGACTTGAAGAAGTATCCTAATGAAGATCGGATCTCAAGTGAGTTTTCCATGAAAATTCTTAAAAAAGATTTGTTAATTCGAATATTCTTTAAATTCTTTATTAAGAAGTTAGAGTGATCTCTTCTTGGTCAATTGAAAATCAACTATTAAAAGTAGTATAATTTCGATTTTCGTTACTAATAATCATTTTAGTCTGAAAATGTCGATAAATCTCAACTTATTTTTCTATGAAATTTTTCTATTTCAGACTGATAAATAATTTGAAGTCATACAAATGCCATAAGTCAATGTTGACTCAAATGTAGTCTATAGTAAAACATGATTAGACGTCTCTCAGTCGGTCGGAAACGGGGATTCCTCAGTTCATGAATCTGTATTATAACGCAATAAACTCGAGGTGAAATCATGAAGGAGCTCATCTGTACTGCTACATTCCTAATTTTGTAAACTTTCAACGTAGGATTGATCATTGGGGATCACAAAGTAGATAAAAATAGACTTCACTATCATATGGGTTCTTTCTTAATTTTATAACGAATTTTGACCAGTTCAAAAGTTGAGTTCATTGATTTTAAACAACTAACCTATTGAAATAAAATGTGCTATCAGACTCAACTCGAGAGTATGCTACTCACTAGTCCAACAAGTCTATGGAATAGGGAACTTATTGTTAATAAATGGTCTAGAGTGGACTAGCAATGTCTGAGAATTTGAAAAGGCATCGATAATTATTAACAGAACTGCACAAGCAAACTGATTTAATGATATTTGGTTAATTCAAATCTTTGTAAAGTTCTTAGTTTAAAAGTTAGACAATTTAATTCGAACAAAAACCTTAGATAACACATAGATAAAAGCAGATATTGACACGAACGTGAGAAAATCATCTTTCAATAAAACTTTCGATTAAATTTATATATTTAGTAACTATGTGTCAATTTTCATTTAAAAACACAATTTTCACAGCCTCCAAAACTTCAACCTGTTAAATATATTCAATCTTGATTGATTCAAATTCAATCTTTCTGTCTGTAGATTCTTTGTTGATGAAACATGTTCTTGTTACTATTAGCCTGGGAGGGTAGATTTCTTTCAAATAAGTGCATTTATATAAAATAAGTTGACATGTGTGTTATATTTATCAAGATTATTTTGACATTTTCTCTAAACTTGAATTATAAGAGATGTTTCATCTAGCGAAGATTAATTATAGATTTTGCTAATAATTGAATTCAGTCTTTTCTACTGTATAATTATTATTCTACAGAAATGTGTGCAGATGGAAACCTTTCTTTCATCAATTTTCTACAAGATTCATTTCATGTTATTCTAGTACAGGTCGGAAAGGCAATTTTGTATTGCTGTTATCTTACTATAAACATCACGCTTACTGAATAGTTTTGAGTCTTGTATTAAACATGCTTCAGTATGAGGTCTGATTGCCAAAGTTTGAGTCATAAATTCGTCTTATTTTAATGTTTATCCAACGTGAAATATATATAGCGCCAAATTCAAATTTCGAAGCAGAAAATAGTGTCATGTCCACTTTTCAAATGATGGGAGGAAAGACAAAATTATCTTGGCATTTTCATTGTTCAGAAGCTAGAGAACTGTTCTTGACTGTGCTAGAGTACTCTAATTCCCATAGAGTTTGTAAAGTTTTTTGAGTTGGAGAAATTAATTAATTTTCTCCCTCACTCGTGAATTAATATCAATCAATAAAAACTTTGAAAAATCTTTCCACAAATCCTTCTCCTGTCCTAATTCTATTTCATTTTCTGGTTGAAGGTAGAAATCCCTCTCTAGCTATTTAGATGACAATAGTCACTTGACTGATTGCCATCGTTTCAGTATGAAATAATAGATGTAGCGGTGTTTTAGGATAATCCTTCCTCTCAACTGGGAACTTGTCGAATTAAAAATAACCATTTAAACTTTAGTTCCTTTCTAGACCATCTAAGCTCTAATCCTTTTACTTTCAGACGACTCTACTACAACTAAATCACATTCCAAAAGAGCAAATCAAGGTGAGTTGTCTTAATCATATTGGACATGATCACAAATACTTTTAAGCCAATTAATTGGAATAATTAGGATCCAATATTATAAGTATGGCTACCCAATGGAATAAAATTGATTTTTTCTGCCGAATCAGGTCTGGTCTAGAATGCTTAAAAAAGAGAACAAAAATGCGTAGAGTGTTGGGATAATATTTTGGACTATTCAGAATCAGTGTGAATCCGGTTCATTATCTTGGTTTTTGTGTGTTTATTCTTTTCTTGGCAACTCATTTAATAAACAGATAACGAATAGAATAAGCCTTAATATCTAAAGAAAAGTAAACAGTGCTGACTTTATTTTCATCAGAACTTAACTTCTGATTGAGTTTCAGTCTCTTCCTAGTAAATGAGCATTATACATGAATACGTCAATTCTAAAAGATTAAGAATCTCAAATTCACATCTGATCTCTAAGCGGATGGAAAAATATGGTACAACCAAGATTTCTAGAATTAAAGACGAATAAACATTAGTGGATCAACGCGGAGAAACAGCTAAACACAAATGTAATATTTCCGAAATTTTGACTCAACTATCAATATCGGGTTTTTCTAGTCCATATAAATGATTGTTTAATGCATATTTTCAGTTGCCCTGTTAATAACACATGTCCACCTCCATTTATCTCCATATTTATAATTCTTTTGAAAAACACAGAAAGACGACCAAGAAAATCAAATTCAGAGAAAAAGACCAAGTCAAAACTATCCGCAACATTTCTATCAACCACTTCCAAATCCTCCTCTTCAGATTCGTCCACCAACTCCTCCCCAACCCAGCAGCACAGTCCACCTGCAAATAATCCTCTCCTCAGCAGCCAGTCGTCGATCGTGAGAATTGAACCACCGGCGAGATCCCGATCCTCTTCGCTATCTTCGCTGACACTTTCAGACAACTCTGACAATGAGATATCCTTCACCAGAAAGAAGAAGGTCGCCTCTCGGACTAGCGGGACCGGTGAAAAGAGGAGCAGTCTCGTTGTGAAAATTAAGCCAATTCCTTTACCGCCACCCGAGTCAATAGTCGACTCGGACGGGGTCGAGGAATTCCCTGAAGAGTCAGTGAGGGAGAACTTCTTCTCCAGTAACGCCTCGACGACCAGCACATCGAGTACCGTCTGTCCTAGACTCGAGTCGGAAAATGTGAGTCTTTCTCTTCCCCTCAGACCCACCATGGCCAGTGCATTTTAAAAGTGGTTTCTTCTAAAATGGACAATCAAAAGTATTCTTTTCTTTAAAGAATATATTCTCTAAAATGTTATTTTTCAAAATAAATTAAATCAAAATTGATATCAAAAAATATCTGTTTGGATAATGCCGTACAGGTTAAGATCGTTATATTTTTACCTAACTAATTTGCAATAAGCAATCCCAATTAATAATCAATCCTATTAGATTTGTTCCTTATAGAGAAATATTATTTTTACAATCAAATATTCCAAAGAATATTTTATGTTTTTTTTATAAAAATATTATTATTTTTCAAGTAGGAAGTTTTTACCTACTAACAAGTAGAAGATCAGGACAGGTGATTTTTGTCAGGT
>JJOG01001825.1:0-10482 GCA_000715275.1 Gyrodactylus salaris
AATAATCGATCGTCACAGTATGTCACCAAATTTATCTACTTCCAAAACAAACAAACCCTTTTTTAAAGCCACTGAAAAATAAGCCCTTTTTGTCATATTCTTTTTACACTACGCAAAAGATATTTTTGTCATATACTTAAAACATTATTGCTGAGAGACTGTATACTTAAAAAATTATTGTTGAGAGACTGTATTTAAGAGTCCTGTAAAGTATATGGTGTATGCTGGATGAATTTGAGAGAGATTGATCTAAGAGAGAGTGGGGTAGACTATACAATGTATAGTATACATGTTTAGTGCGAGAACGAGGGTGATTTATCGACGGAACTCTGGGATGTGAATGCTGCAATTTTGACTTTTCAAAGACAACTGAAGAAGGGAATGATCCAACCAGTCCCGAAACGTCTTGTTCAAAAACCCCTTTTTTACAATTATTATTATTCCGTTGATTGGGAGTCCCTCGTCTTCATCTTCAATGATGTGCAAAGAAACTTCCCTATTGTACAACCTATTTTTCCCGAGGTTGAATATAGAAATGTATTCTATGAGAAGGATCTAATTTCCCCTGCAACTTTAATGAATAGTCAATGAATATTAGTCATCATTTAGTAAAGTGAAATAATATTCAAATTTTGCAAAAATGTGCAAATACCACACAAGTTTCTTATATAGAAGGTTTTTCATAAAATTAATTTCAAACAATTCTTTTTGGCTGTTTTAATTTTTGAATTTAACGATTCAATGAGAAATTTAATTTTATAACAAGCCCTCCATATAAGAGTTAGAACTTCGATTCCTCCATAAGCCATATTAAAGAGTTCTAATAACGATGAAACGTATAAGACCGGTTATGTTGGGTTTCACTTGGACAATAAGTTTCTATTCTAAATCATTACTCCTCCTGAAAAAGTTTAATTTTATTCTGCAGAGTTGTCTGCCAATATAATTCGTTTGATTGGTCAAATTCTTTTCCAACTCATATGAATATAGACTTGTGAAAATACTAAAAATGTATACTTTCTTGATCATAATACGTTATCAACTGTTGAAAGAGGTTTTGAAGTGAGGTCTTAATAAACTGGTAGCGATATTGGGTTTCATAATAGTTTAGCCTTGAAATAGAAAATGTTTATATGACAAAAAAAATAATCTTTTGTGATCATAGTGTGGGTTTACGTCGTCCGCTTGTATATTATTTTGTCTCATATTTTATATCAAGCATTTCCTGTCACAAACTTTCAGAATACATGAGTTTATTGAACATTCTAAGCAATTTGAACAGAAAACATGATTTTAAGTCACAATGATAAATGTGATCTCTCTAAACTCTTACACAAACTGTTTGTTAGGTTCATTTCATTAGATCTGATATTTTTTCAGATCATAATTCCTTCTAAATTCGTACCTTCTCCACCATATTTACAAAAGTGTTTAGTATTTCTGACTAAAAATTTCAAGTGTTCAACTTAATTCACATAGAGTCTAATTATGAAATTTTCTCTTATCACATTTTTCTCTAAGGATCCATCAATATTCACTGTCTTGACCTATCAGAGTGAAAGGGAGGGGACTGCAATCGCTGACTTTGTCATCTTTCCCCCGAGATGGTCTGTTGCTGAGCAAACGTTTAGGCCACCCTATTACCATCGTAAGCCTGATCCGACTTTTGTTGATATCATTGATTCAAATCAATTTAAAGTCGTCAATCATATTTACCATTGACTACTGAAAATAAGCAATATTCGATGAAAATATTTATAATTATTTGTTTGAAAAAACTATTATCGCAATAGTTATGTAATATTAATAGATCAGAAAAAATGATAAAATTTTAAATATTCACGTTTACACTCAAGAAAGAGATATCAGAGAAAGATTATTTACGGCTTTCAAGTTTAATTTTGATTGATCGACGATATAAAGACCATACCAAATGAGCTATTTTATAATTTCACTACGAAATTTCGACCAGTTCAAAAGATTTTGTGAATAATTCTAATAACTAATTGTTCTCAACTATGAGTGAAGTCTTCCTCTATTCAGGAAATTGCATGTCAGAGTTTATGGGCCTAGTCTACGGAGAGTACGAGGCCAAGGTAAAAGAGGAAAAGAAGGCTGGCTTCTATCCAGGCGGAGCTAGTCTACACTCCATGATGATACCGCACGGTCCCGACGCCAAATGCTTTGAAATGGCCAGCAAGGCTGAACTAAAGCCGGAGGTTATAGCAAAGAACAGTCTCGCCTTCATGTTCGAGACTTGCTTAAGTCTAAAGATCTCAGAATGGGCCTGTGGCGAGTACATCCAAGGGCAGACCACCGGAGCTGATCTAGACATGACCTATAACAAATGCTGGAAAGGGATTATCAATAACTTTGCAAATGTTAAAATTTGATTGATCTCATTACATTAGAGCAACACTATAAAGCAATAAAGTGATTATCCAGGAAAGAAAAAGATCCCAAGCGATCACATTATACTTAATTTCACAACACTAGATAAGAAATCGTGTCAAAAGTTAAGGAGAATCGTTAGAAACTAAAGAATGAAGTAATCAATACAACTTTCTTAGAATAGGGCAGACTTCTAATAGGAATGTCAAAAATCAATAAATATCATAGCATATAACTCTGAAAGTTGTTATTAATCGTTTTACATATAAATATGACTTTCAAGTCTTCTTTTACCTCAAGTAATGTATGGTTTATGAAATACCTCAATCATTTTATTAAGAATCATTCATTGGTTGACACACTACTCATTATTGATTCTTACCAATAATTTCAACTCGAAATATTCTTACAAACAGAAGATTTTAGATCTAATTAATGAGAAAAACTAAATTTTTAGATTTCTATATTTTAATGCATATTTTGTTCCTTATTACAACACGCATGCTGTCATTTCAAACCATAACCCTCTTTTGGTTAGAATCTCTGGCTAAATTCATTCAAAAACTGAGGCTGGCCTGATAAGCACATTAAAAATTAAAAATTCGGTTTGTCTTAAATAATTCTACGATTTCTCAGAGTCGACAAATAACCGAAAATTTGACAAATCCAAAAAATCCTCGAAACTTGAATATGGCAAGATCTATTCCTAGACATTTTTCGACTTATCAAGTCTCGTCAGTAAGATCTTTTCAACTGAATCCCTGAATGGGAATCAAACTCGATGAATCTAATAGTACAAATGGTGTAGGGATGGTGTAGTGGATTGTTCCCCAAGTCCAATAAATATGATATCTCATATGGCGTGGGTTCGATTCCGGTCTCCTCCCTCCTTGAAACAAATTTACTATGTAAATAGTTTCTAAAACTTCCTCCCCCATTATAACCCCTCATGTTAGCCCGAAGAGAGTTAGACTCGGCTATGAAACTCAATTCTAAGAAAAAATAAAAAGTACAAACTCTCTCACCACTGCACACTCCAAGTCGGATTTATGTAGAATTGTTATTCTTTCGAATAGATTTTAATATAACTTATATGAAATGTCAAATAATAATTGTCAAAATCTATATTCTCTTGTAAAGAAAAAAGAAATTTTAATTTAATTTTAAAGTGTTTTTATCTAATTATCGTGTCATCGTTGAACTCCCTTTCTCCATAAAATTCCTCATCTACCGTATAATCGTTATCGCAATACAGTTGATAACTTATTCTCGATAGTCGATAGGTCTTATTGATATCATCAATTTCAACCTCATCATATGAAGCGTCATTCTGCTGCGTGTAATAACCCCCTTCATAGCCCTCAGTGTCGTAATATTGTCCATCATAGTTCTCGTCGACGTTATAACTGGCATTGCCACCATTTTCATAAGTCTGATAGTCCTCAAAATCGACCTGTTGATCATAATTTTGTCCCATTGTAAATGTTACATCGTGGACCTCTGTCTGTTGGTTGTCGTAATGAGTATCATTCAAGGTTGTAGGAATATCTGTCGGCGTTTCATTTTTCATCACAGAGTGATCCATTAGATTTGCGTCACGGATCAATGTAAGATTATCACTTGTCATGTCAAAGTTGTTGCTATCGAATTGTAGGTTTGTATTCGAGTTATATCGATCAGCTAGATGCGTCATCGATTTACTCTTTCGCTCGGTGGACATTTGGCTCATCTCTTCATAATAATTGGAATATCTACGTCCGTATTCATTGATAAAGTCGTTTTTCTGATCAACGGTCCGCCTTTTCTCCATAACCTCTCTGGAATCTGTATTTGTCCCCGGATCATTGAGATCATCGAATGAGGAACTGATTAGACTAAGGGTCTTGTGCAAGGCTGAACAAAATAATTCTCTCAAGTTTGGACGGGAACTCTTTGAGCGTCTTTGGGCGTTATCGTCGCTGGTTTTTTCGCTAACTTTTCCAGTTGAATGGTTTTCTTTTCTCACTAGATTTGACTGTTGAATGAATAAATCTTAATTGTAGTAATTTTATCGTGGTTGACAAGAATTAAAATATTTCTATTATTGAAGTATAAGAAATATTCTAATTACTTTCTACGTATATTGTTCAAATTCTACGCGGCGTAGACTACACCCAAGGTCAAATTGAAAAAAATTATTCTATGAAAATCTATTTCAAAATGTCTTGGATTGGAGTAGCCAATATAAATCATCTTAGATCACGAAGAATACCAATATAAATTATCAGTAACTTTGATAGTTTTCAATACTATCACGTTTTTTAAATTTAAATTTGAAGTAAATTAATTTTGCCCCCACATAGATTCCTAAATATGAATATTAGCTTTAAGGGGGTTTAGATTAGCTATACCAATATATCATCCCAACCCATAAATATTCAGTTAGATTATAACAAAAAGTAATTCATAATTTTTCTTTAAATTATCAAAGTTGAATCTATTTCCATTGGTTTTATGTCTGCATAAAAATACTCTGTAAATCTATTCGGTTGTAGTGAATGTAAGGAGCCAATGAAATTCGAGTGAGATTTTTACAATGAGATTGATTTACTCTGAAACCAAGAATGTGGATCTTGAAGACATAACTTAAAAGGGTGGACTTAAAAGTGACTTACTGGTACGATACTTTTTGAGCACTGTTGAATATTTGAATTCTTATTCAGGTCTTCAATGCTTTTCACCTTATCCTTAACCCTCTGGACGTCATCAGACTTTCCGGGGCAATTACCCAATAACTGAATTGGTCGCTGGGTATTCTTCTTGAATGGAATTAACGGCTTCTTCGCAATTGGGGGTGGATCTTTTTCAGTAAAATTCGATTTACCATCTACTTCGTAGGCACTAGAAAATTCTCTCACATCAATATTCCGCTCTGAGCCGTACAGCTGGACGCATTGACGGTGCTTTTCTAACTCACCCTTCTTAATCCACCTTCCGTCTGGGCCTGTGGTCCATTTGTAGTTTTTCTCATCGGTTTTCTAAAATTCTAATACTTTCAAGTTGTGCCTGTTTTCTCATTACTATAGCTTTTTAATTGTTTTTCTAGGTACCACAGATAAATATATAGTCTTCCACATAAAATTCTGATAAATTTTTCTCATAACAATGCGGAGTGTGATGAAATAAACAAAAACACTAATTACAGGAGAAGAAGTGAAAGAACTAATCAAAACGTGTTGCTCAAATACTCCAATAAATTTCGACAACAAATTCTATATACAAAAAGAAGGAGAGGCTATGAGTCCAATGTTAGTAGACACATTCCTAGAATGGCTAGAATAAGATACATATTAAACAGGTTCACCGAAATGTATATAAGATATTTGGGTGAGACATTTATCGTAATGAAGGAGAAGACATCTACAAGAGGAATTCGACAATGAGATGAATCAAGCCCATGAAAATCCGATGGAACAAGCCGAAGAAATGCACACAGAAAGGAAACATTCAGTTGAAGCTTACTGCACTAATTCAACTTCAGTTTATTATCATACAAAGTTGGATTAATAATTGGCCACAAACGCATCGTCAGTACGGAATAGCCTGTAAAATAACTGAAGATGCTGAGAAATATTCTCGAGGAGAATATTCGTCAAAGATGAAGATGGACAGCAAAGATCACTAGAGGACCTAAGAGCGGAAGAGGACTTGAGAAATATATTTAAAATGGGACGGCTTCTGTAAGGAAATGAAGAAGAGATTGAATGGTCTAGTCCAAGTAAATTGTATCAGAATTCGGTTCATTTCGGTTGGGTGAACAAAACAAGGACAGACTCGATGGAAAATGAGAGTAGATTGTGGCGCAACTTAGATTGGTCATGACGAAGAAAACTCATAACAAGGATCAGGTAGCACATGAGTAAGAATGACTCATCCATCTTCTAGTACAAAAGAGCATGTGAATCCACATTGTGGATGTGAGATGAATCCAAGAGATTTTGGAAGCCACCATTTGGAGATTCTAAAAAGCCACCATCAAAGTGTGTATGGGGAACTTGTGGGTCAGAGAGGTAAATGAGAAGCCTAAATGCTGCATTCTGACTGGTTATCGAAAATGGTTATTGATTTAAAAGAGATCTGTAATAGTTAGAGCCTTGGATTTTCGCTAAGATCATCACATAACGAATGATTGTTGAAAATGTCATTAGTATCTATCGAGTAGTTTCTGAGTTTATCTCGGATTTGTAGTTTAGATAATTATCTAGGATATAATTATAATTTTAGAAGAAGAAGATGGGGTTATAATTTTTAGTTAGCGAAACATCTTTTAAAAGCAAAGATAAAAATCATGAAAATTGTTGAAATATCAAAAATAACATCTCGATATATTCAATCTTTCTCATTTGTTTAATCTTATTGAAATTATGATTTTTGCCAAGATTTTTAAATCTACACTTTAAATCTTAACCATTTTTAGAAACAAGCATTTGTTAACCGTTGTTAATGGCTACTTCTAATCTGTTAAGAATCTTGAGACTTGTGAAGACAATGTTTTTGCAGCATCGATGTCAAAGCAAAAAATGTATAAAATATATTAGCACTACTTACAAGTATTAGTATTTAAATTTTCTTACGAAAAAATAGTTAAACAGCAGACTGCTGTCAACAGTGACTGTTGTCAAAAGATAAATTCTATTATGTATAAGCAAACTAACAGATTGCTCCTCTTCCTTTGTAATTCTCGGGGAGCTGAGTTTCTTGGGGAATCCAGAATGTTTCTCAAAGAGTAAATTAAACTTTTTCACGTCCTCTTGATTTGACTTAAGCCAAAGTCGCATTTTCTCCTTCTGTGCTTGATTTGGGACTTTTAAATAAAAATTTTCTTGACCGTTGCAGGCCTTCGACCTCTTCATGTCGCCATCTAGGCCGTAAATGAATCGCTGTTCGCTTTGTTGATCATCATAAAAGGCCTCGTTGAGATCCTCATGGGTCTTGTTGACGCCATAAATCTTGATCCCACCATGTTGAAGATCAACAAATGCCATAAATAATTCACTGAATATTTTGTTTTTCTTTATGATAAAGAAAGCAAGTCTTTCGATTAAGTTCTTCACTAATCTGATTATCCATTACGCATTAACATGTGAACAAATATACTTTAACGTGTCATTGAGTTCATTAACGCAAAATGTGGAATTGTATTTCTTTACATTTTTAACGTATTTCATCAAATAAATAAAGAACGTTTTTTATTGGATTTAAATTTTTTAAATGGTAAGATTATCATAATCTTATTGAGATTAATTCAATGATTGCTATAAGGTCATTTTTTAAATGATTTTAACGTACTAATTTGGAAACAGAGTGGTTTTGTTTTAAGTCATTAATATAAATTGCTCAAGATAAAAATGCCTTTAGGTTCTCACAAGCGGTCAAAGTTTCTAGACGATAGTTTATACGGTAATTCAAATCTCTAAGTATAATCTTTAGATGATAGCCATAAACGTGTTAAAGCTGACCTCCCACTATCTTCAAAGATTTACCAACTGGGATATTACGTAATATATACTTTTCTCTAATTCCCTTCGACAGAGTCTAGACAATATCAATGATGAACTAAAATCTCTATGCGATGAAGTTATTAATGAGATAAACGAAGAAGAAGAGAAGATAATCGAAATTTTTGTCAAATGGTATGTATAGAGATTTTTGACTCATGATCTTTAGTGCCAAATACATTCCAGAAAGATTGTCAGTTTATACATCCCTCATTGGTCTCATAAACATTAAGAATCAATCGTTTAAAATAAACGTGAGCTTATAAAATAATAATAAATTGTTCTGAGTTTTGATATTTTTCGTTAATTATAGCTGATTGAAAACCTTGTTCTGGAGATTAAGGAATGTCTATTCGCTGGAGAATTTGACGATGTCAAGTTCCTGATGAGATTCCTTGCTGATGGGGTCAACGTTGGTTTTGTTCATACGGACTCATTCCTGCGAATGTTGGAAAACTTTTCCACAGAAATCGTCCGCTCTTCAGGCTCTACTCAAAATCAATCAGACTGGTTTGCCTTTGTGATCCTGTATTGCTTGCCTCATGTAAGCTTTAACTTGATGATTTATTTCAGTGTGCAATTCACTTGATCAGAGAAGATGAAGCTTCATTCAAGCTTATTCTGTCCAATGTCCAGGAATATATATCCTGTAGAGTTCTTAATCACGTACAATCGCTAAGGGTGTGGAATTCTGATGATCCCAATCCACAAGAAGACGTGAGTTAATTAAGAAGAAATACACATTTTGGTATAATTTTGGAACGATTCTTATTGGCTTGTTTAGTTTAGAAATTAAAACAACCAATGCGATTCATTCACTTCTTCAGACTCTTATTTTTTCCTTAATTTAGTTATTTCTCCAAAAAAAGCAATCAATTTCAAAAAATAAAAAACAGCCATGCTTAATAAGGCTGGTATCATAGAAAAATTCCACTTCGATGTGGGTTGAAAATCATAGAGAATCGCAGTAAACTAACTATTTTCATACTTGTTTGTCTGAGTAATCATTATGAAAATATTTCCAGCACCTTAAAGTTTGAGTTTAATTACGAGTTAAATAAATTAATTTTCCACTACTAATATGTTTAGTTTAATATGTAAATTTTTTTTAAATAACATTCAGAAAGGAATCAGATCAACCTTTTTACAAATTTTATATTTGAAAATATAGAATATTCATTTAATTCAATTATGTATATATATATTTCTTGTTTATTCGAGCGAAAATTTTGAATTCATATCAAAACCTATTACGACCTGGGAATATTTCCCCCTTCAGCTGATATGATTATCATGTTGAATTAAACAACAATTAGAGGATATTCTATCATTGCGACGCCATGTAGTGTGCAACATGTTATCTTTTCTTAAACATGATACCAACTTATTAGGTGATAATACTTAGTGAAAGATTCTCTCGTCTATGAAATAATCTGATCATTCAGTTATCCTTTTTTATGATGACAGAAAACGTTATTTCGATCGTCATAATAATCAATTTTGAAAATATTTTCCCAGATGCTGGAGGTACTTTCCTCTCAAATAGAAAGTCTCGTTGAGGCTGAATGGCCCGAGAATACCTGCTGGAAACTGCATCAATCTATGCCGATTCTCAAGTCCCAAAAGTGTACTACGCCATTTGTCCCCGTGAAAATACCCGACTTTGAAGTGTCCACAACTTTCCCACTGGCCTCGGTCGTCTTTCGTATGTTTGACAATAATGACGTCCTCAATTTTGACGATGATGACGACACTAAGGAATCCCCAGTCCTCCCCGGATCACATACAATTGAACGATTTCTAATAGACGAAGAGATTCAAATCATCCTAGAGTCTCTCTCCTCTAACATTGCTCAATGGTGAGTTCTCTTTTTGGGATTAAAAAGGGGTATTTACCAAAATAATGTAAGAAAAAAATATATTTCCCCCCCCTTTTTAATATAAAAAATCTATTTACAAAATTAATATTATAAGATTTTGAAAAAATTTAAACCTGATTTTTTTCGGCCTCCCTCTCTTTTGTGAAATTGTTCTATTTTTGATTTCTTTTTCCTCGAGATTTTCGATATCACAAATTCAATCAATGATAACTAGGGCCACACAATGCATTGGATGTGTTTTTTTCTATGAGGTATATTTCTTCTCAAAAGCTTAAACAAAAACTTTGTTGGACCCTCCGGCCCAAAAGTAGAAATGCATTATATGCATTATTTTGAGAGAAATGTAGTAACATTTTTGAAATGCATTAAATATGTATTAACATTTTTTCTATATCCACATCGAGGGGTTTCGTGGATAATTTTATAGTTTCTTTATTTTTTAGATGGGATCGTAATTAATATAAATTATTTTAAAAATCTATACTTGAAAATTATCGTTGAGTTCGGTAATGTAAATAAACATTGAACTCTTTTGTCGTATTTCCAACTCTAAATATATGTGGAATGTTTAAGAATCTATATTAATTTTACAATCCACGTCTAAAGCTCATACATATGCTCTCTCTCTTTCAAGAATGAGTTTGAATTAAGACCAAATTGCTAATAAACATTGC
>KL566809.1:3596-26060 GCA_000715275.1 Gyrodactylus salaris
ATCCAAAAACCAAAGGGTAAAACAATTATCGCTACCCTGGGTGAGAGGTAATACAATTTGCAGCCAACCTATAATTAGTAA
This sequence comes from Gyrodactylus salaris, assembly GCA_000715275.1. Classification (NCBI taxonomy): domain Eukaryota; kingdom Metazoa; phylum Platyhelminthes; class Monogenea; order Gyrodactylidea; family Gyrodactylidae; genus Gyrodactylus; species Gyrodactylus salaris. Next base: position 3,678 of record KL566809.1, read on the forward strand.
CCTTTCAACCTCGACAACCCCACAGTGTGATATGCGGAAGCGAGCTCCTGGCAACCGGGGGAAAATTACTAATTATGTGCTAACTCAATAGTACAAAAATAAAAGTACAAATTGCTTGGTAATTAACTAATGTAATGAGAGCCAATCAAAAACACTTTGTACACTTTTCTGACCCTATATATAAGGCATTTAACAACTTGTCAAGTATGCCCGAAATAAAGTACTTATTGTTGTATAAGGGTTGCTCTTTATTTTTTCAATGACGAATATTGACATCACTATTCAGAATTCAGTTGCATTCACAGAACTACTCAATGAAGTACAAGAACACCTTAGCAATCTTGAATATGTTATCATTTGTCTAAGATATTTAATTGAAAAGTAGTTTAAAAGCAAAAGAAAATTCAAGATTTTGAATTAAATGTTTACGAAATTGGTGATTTTCTAAAGTGCTTAATGTCTAGCTAATTTTTAAAGTAAATAGACTCACGAGAACACCATAAATTCCTCCCATAGCAGCTGAATGATGAATTACAAAGAGGATCAACTGAGTATCCCTCCAGTACATTGGCATTGAAATAAGATCTGAAAAATTGATTGATTAACTAAATCGAATTAGGGGTATATTACGAGTGGTACATACCGCAGAGAAAGTAGCCAAATGATATTGACATGGCAATCGACCCAATGAAGGATTCATAACTAAAACTATTAGTATTATTAGGATTACTTGATCGGTTCTTCCCAGATTTTCGGATCATTCTTCAAACAAAACAAACAAAGAATACTAACTGTGCCAGCGTGGAGAGTGGATACGATCCTATAGGATATTATATGTGAAAATTACCTAGAATCCCATTCCATCCGTTTATCTCTCGAAAGTTTGGTGTAGAATGGATATCTTTTGAATATCCATGGACTAAGGACATGATGAACAAAGAAGCAAAATACGAAGCTTATTCCTATAGCGATTTGGTAGAAAACAAAGGAGACATTTTCTTCCTCAGACATGAAATTTGCGGATCTAAATAATTTAAATAAAAAATTTAGTTTCAATCATAATTTCTGATAAGATGGAAAGAATGAACATATTCATTTAAGAAAGCATTTATTATCTATAAACACTATTGCAACAGTAACTATTCGTCGTTAACCTTATTTGTAGGATCAACATCAATCCAAAGTTTCTAGGAGGAGAATAATTTAAAATGACTTACTCCTTTATTGACCTGGTAGAATAATTTGTCACATCCTACGTTTATAACTCTCTCGAAAACAAAAGCACTTATTCCTACAGCAACGATAAAGCTTGAAGTCTTCTTGAAGACATTATTGTAAATTGAGTTCGCCCAAGACATTAGAAAAGTATTCTCTATTAAAACAACAATATAATTAGCCTACAGTTTGTTTAACTAAGCAAATTTTAAGAATCATTACAATCGACGTGTAATATTTTTTTTCTCGAGAAATGGAGCAAAGTTGCTATACTTTAATTGGACGTAGTCCCTCTGAAAAGTCGTACACTGAAGCCCAGATGAAGTCAGACCTCGAGAATAATAGTATCCCTATTAAAACAGCTGCACTCAAGGAACTCATAAGAATGATTGCCAACGGAGAAAAGATGAATAATATTCTCATGACTGTCATTAGGTTCGTTATGCCGTGTCAAGATCACATGATAAAAAAATTACTATTCGTCTTTTGGGAGCTGTTCCCCAGATATGGCCCAGACGGCAAACTTTTACATGAAATGATTTTGGTCTGTGACAATTACCGGAGAGACCTTCAGCATCCGAATGAATATCTGAGGGGTTGTACTTTGAGATTTCTATGCAAAATCAAAGAACCTGAGTTGTTAGAACCTTTAATGCCAACAATTCAGGCATGTCTTGACAATCGTCATCCTTATGTTAGGAAGAATGCTGTACTCGCCATTTACACAATTTACAGGAGCTTTGATTTTCTGATTCCCGATGGACCAGAAATAATTATGAACTACCTCAAGCAAGAGACTGATGCCAGTTGCAAAAGGAACGCCTTCATCATGTTAACTCATGTATCTCAGACTTTGGCTTTTGAATATCTCATTCAGTGCATTGATGATGTCCCTAATTTCGATGAGATTCTTCAATTGGTTGTTGTTGAATTAATTTACAAATTTTGCTATAGCAACCCACAAGAGAAGAGTCGCTTTATCCGATGTGTCTATAGTCTCCTTCAGTCGAATAGCCCCTCTGTTCGTTACGAAGCAGCAAGTACTCTGATAACGCTGAGTAATGCCCCTACTGCAGTCAAGGCTGTTGCTGATTGTTATATTAATTTAATTGTCAAAGAAAACGATAATAACGTCAAGTTAATTGTCATGGACCGTCTTATTGCAATGCGATTGTTCAATGAAAGAGTCATCCAAGATATGGTTATGGATATTGTCACAATTCTCAACACGTCAGACTTTGAGTTGAGAGAAAAGACGCTGGAATTTATCGCTGACATTGCAACAAATCGTACGGTGAATGATTTGGTGAAGATTTTGGTCAAAGAACTGCTTAAGTCCTGTGTCGAAGCTTCCGCTTCAGTCAACTCAGAACCCGATAAAAATGACAATGAATCAAAATATCGCTATTGCCTGGTTAGAACCCTCTTTGAAATTGTCAACCGATTCCCCGAAGTTATACCCAACATAATTCCACAATTATGCGAAGTAAGTAAAACTCGTTAATTTCAATATTCTAGACACTCACCTATGATGAAAACACTAACTTGGAGGCATCTTACGAGGCATGTAGACTCCTCAGACACACAGTCCAGAAGCATCCAGAGAATAGATCTTTGGTGGTCAATAACCTAATTACAGTAATTCCCCAAGTAAGGGGTCGTAGAGCGCTCAATTTTGTGATTTGGATTCTCGGGGAGTTCTCCAAGAGCCTCGAAGAAATTCAGAGCTTCATGTATCTCGTGACTCAGATTCTCGGCGAACTTCCGCTAGTGGAAAATGAACTCAAGAGGCTAACTGGAGATAGTTCTGAGGGTGAAGCAGAGTCGATACTCTTGTCATCTTCAGTTACGAGTGGATCTAAAGCTACTAAGGTTACTACTGATGGTACCTATGCAACCGAGTCTGCTTTCGTCTCGAGTGAGTTCCCTTCTAAATCCTTTTAAGTAAAATTTAAATCATACGCGTTAAATACATCACTTAGTCTGAAAAGGCTGAAATTTATTGTCTTGAAATATTATCTTGTTTAGAAAATGACAAGCTAAAAAAAATAACCAGGCCAATCCTTCAAGAGGCCCTATTTGACGGAGAATATTTGCCAGCTGTTTTTCTGGGTGTGACTCTAGTCAAGTTGTATCATAAGCAATCTAAGAACTTTGATGAATCCAAGTCCAAAGATGTCGCCAGCCAACGAAAGCATAGCATGGCCGGTGAATGTATGCTCATTTTGATTAGTATGATTAATTTGGCCAAAAACAAGTACAACTTCCTCAAGAATAATGTTAATCCTGACCTAATCGATCGTCTCTGGACCTGCTTTAGGGTGAGTCTTGGTAAGAAAAGTAATTTTTATCTCATAATATTATAATCTTTATCTACAGCTGTTGAATGATTCAAACAATAAAGTTCTTGGGCAGTTCTATGAAACTAGTCTCCTAAGATTGGATGAGATGCTAACGTCACAAGAGTCTGAGAGAAAGTTTGCTGCCAACTTGAGAAAGACCACTGGGTCATTTGAGAACCAAAAGAAGAAGCATGAAAATGAGAAGAATAGACTCGATGCTCCTATCGAATTCACTCTCCTCAATAGTAAAAAGGATTGGCTTGAAGGTAGTGACCGCTTTGAGCAGACTCTAGTGCAAGCACTCGGATCTGATATGGAAAAGAATCAAGATTACTACGCCTCAAGTAATCTAGACAAGGTCCATCAGCTTACCGGCTTCTCAGATCCCGTCTACGCTGAGGCCTATGTGAATATAAATCAATTCGATATCATTCTCGATATAATTGTCGTCAATCAAACGGCTGACACTCTTCAGAATCTCAGCATCGAGTTGTCCACACTAGGTGATCTCAAGCTAGTTGAACAACCCCAGCCGATCACCTTGGGATCTCAAGACTTTGCAAATATCAAGGCTAGCATCAAAGTAAGTTATGAGTCATAACTTATGACTTGTCTCCCTTAAATAGAGCAGCTCTGGTTCTGACAAAAAGAGACACTTTTCTGGTGTACTTATCACAAGGTTTAATAAAGCCGTTTACTATTGATTAGGTTTCCTCAACCGAGAACGGAGTCATCTTTGGAAATATTGTCTACGACCTAAGAGGAGCTTCTGGCGAGTCAACTTGCATCATAATGAACAATATAAACATTGATATTCTGGAGTATATCAAGCCATCGATTTGCACTCTAGCCGAGTATCGTGACATGTGGTCAGAGTTTGAGTGGGAGAACAAGGTAACGGTCAACACTATGATCAAGGATCTGCATGCCTACTTGGCCCACATTATGAGAAGCACCAACTTTAATTGCCTCACCCCACCGGAAGCAATGAGTGGAGACTGTGATTACCTTTGTGTGACGTTATACGCAAAGAGCATCTTTGGAGAGAATGTCTTGGCCAATTTGTGCTTGGAGAGGTCTAGTCCCAATTATCCTGTCTCGGGGCATTGTAGGATTCGAGCCAAGACCCAGGGAATGGCTGTAAATATCGGCGACAAAATTAGCAACGCTCAGAAACAACAGATATCTAAGGAGACCATCAAAGAACTGAAAGCGCGTGGTATTTTTGTTGACTCGAACGAATTGAACGAAAAGATGGAGATTCAGGAGGACAAAAATTTGGAAGAGTTGGAAAATAAATTTGTCGATTGCCTCGCTTTAGGATCGAGTTAACTAATTATTCAGAAAGTCTCGTTTATATATTTCTTCTCCTTCAAAAATGAACAATAATTTTTTTATTGTGACTATTGAAATAAATCATAATATCTATATATTTAATCTTCTTTTATTCCATAATGCTCAAAAACTTCTCCAGCAAACAGAAAACTGGCGTAAAGTGGGAATGCTTATTGTTCTTGATGGTATTTTTGATTAGTGTGAAATCCGCTTGTACATTGTTGATGTAATATCGATAGATTTGTATTGTCGTGATTTTGAATTCTATCATTTCGTAAATCTCACCAAAAATGTAGCTAACTATATAAATGATGTAGCTAATACGCTTCTTTGTCAACTGCATATGCAGAATCAAATCAAGGGCTTCCTTCAGATACTTGAGTGAGCCAGAGATTCCCCCATAAAACGGTTCCAAATTTATGTCTATATTCACGAGGTAAAAACATTTCGCGACACTCTCCAATACCCAATACAGAAAGTCCACAAAGAAATCCTCTTCATAGTTGAACTTGTCCTTAATTTTGAGCAAGTAAAAGTAAATGAGGAAAAAGTTTTCTGGGTCCAAAATGAATTCTTCAACTTCGTGGAAGAAAATGTGCTTGTCGGGATTCGCTAGCTTTCTCTCCGCCTCTTTCACAATAGCGTCTAAGACTAGATTATCTGATGGGCTTATAATCTTGAATTTACTCCTATGATGCTCAATGTAAATGGTCATCGCTTTGAGATAGTCGTTAATATCTCTAGTCTTTAACAAATATAGCGACTCCCAATAAAAGTACTTTCCAATGATACTATCCAAAGCGGTGCCCAGTTGACAACGGAGATCCTCGACATAACCCATCACCTCCGACTCTTGAGTGACGTGCCTGTGATTATCAGCAAAACTCTTAATCTTGTTCTTGTTACGAAAATGTATCATTTTATTGTAGAGAAGGTTGAAAATTACGCGCATCTCATTTCGATCCTTGTGGTTAAATTTGAACTTAACCTTATAATCAGCAAAGTACGTCGCCATCCAAATGTCATTAAAGTTGGGCACAAAATGTGCTCCAATTATAAACTGTTTTGACAACAGGAAGAACACTTGGACGATGAGATTATGCACAATTTTATCATCATCATTTTTGTAGTCCGCCTTCTTGTCGTTAATAGCTTTTAGATCCGTCTCTTGTATGGTTCTTGGATTAGTGCAGAAGCCGCGAATCATTGAGATCAACTCGGACAACCTCTCATTCTCGGTTACTAGCAGCGAGAGGAGCTCACTAAAGCCGATGAAGAATCCTATATTAAATCGCTTTACAGCGCAGACACTGCAAAACTCCAATAGCATACGCCCGACACGATATCCATTCGAGCCTTTGTAATTCTTGTTGGCATGTTTCAGTAAAATCAATCGGCAAAAGGTTATTGAGGACTCTGAGGAGCCAAACATGGAAAAGTGATGCAGCCCATTCTGACATAAACGATAGAATTGGATCATAAACTTCTTCTCATATTCTTGATAATCCACCGGTATCTCTTTCAAGGAGATAATATGCAATTTAATGTCATTTATGTTGGCAATTTCAACGCTTGGAATGTTTGGGAAGCGCTTTCTTGCCTCTTTCCAAATATCGCATAAAGTGTTCCTGAATTCCTCCGAATTGGCCATGTGATAGACGGCCCGATGGCCAAGATAGAATATGTGCTTTATAAACTCTTGGTCTGTCTCGTACTTGTAAATCTCTTCAATTCTAGAACTATAATAAGAATGTTGTCGCTTAATCCAATAATATTTTATCCATGGAATCAAATAGTCCCACAGACGAAATTCCTTAATGCCCTTTTGAATAGCGTTCATTGTGTCGATCATAAGAAATAGGATGTATCCGTACTTTCCCATTGCCTTGTTTATCTGATAGCAATAGCTGTTCGTTTTGAGCAATTCAATGAGGTGAATGAACCCTTCGTGGGTTTCTTTCGGCTCATCAGGATGCAGATTTTCATTAATACATTCAATCAATTTTTTAAACATTGCAAACGACCACTCGGGACCTATATGATGCATGAAACGCATAACAATCTCATCAAAGGTCTTTAATAGCAAATCAGCAATTGTCTTTTCCTTAAAAGATTTCATTATAATCACAGTCCTGGTAATGTAAAAGCTAGTAATGTAATGTCGACTTATGAATAGTGTCGCGGTACGCTTATAATACCAGTTATGAATGAAATGGAAGATGCAGAACAAGAAAGGATCTGCTGGCGGCCAAATCGAAGTAAACTCTTTCATAATATCGACCAGGCCAAAGTCTGTTTTACCAAGTTCTGTGACGACCTTTTCAATTAAGACGTTATGCGAGTCACTAAAACCCACTTTGCCGATTTCAATTATCTTGACGAGGTACTCAGCTAGATATTCATCAGGATATTTCCACAGCTCAACTGATATGAAGGAGAACAGCTCTTTGAAGTTGATGCTAGTAGCTATTCTCATGACCCAATCCTTATTTCTAGGTTCTGGATGAAATTCTGTCATTATGTCCAATCCGTGCTCAATGAAATTCTGCAGCTTACACTGGCCAAAAGTGCTCGCATGATTGTACTTGTACTTGAGCATGTTATGATCAAAGAAGAGATCATAGTTGATAAAGTAATAGAGGGATCTATCATCGAGGTAGAGGCTGCTTTTTGTGAGGAAAAACGTCAACAGCTTGTGCATAAAGTAGGTCTTTGACTCAATCCTAAATTCCCTGCATATATGCAAATTCTTCTGCTTCAAAATCTCGATAATATTCAAGAAGGACATTTCGTAAGAGTTGGAACACTTTTTTATCATTTCATAGGCTAGATCGCCAATCTGATAATCGACATTGATCGAACTGAGCTTCGAAATGTCCTCATCGTTGAATATGAGGAAGCCGGAAAAGAATTTATAGAGCACAAAGAATAGAAGAAAGAGGATTTCGTCATTTGTCCCACTAAACTCTGAGCAAACATCGACAAGGGTACTGAGTTCGCAATTCTTTTCGTTAATAGCCATTACCAGTTTCTCCACAAACTTTGACTCAAACGTATAGGGCTGAATAAAGTAAAATCTTCTTAGGCGCTGAAGGAAATGACGTAATCGGCTGTTGAAGATGGTTGAACTCGAGTCGAGATTGTCATCTTCGATCCATTTCTTCAACGAGTCTGATAGAAGGAGTAATTTCTGGTAGATTGTCGTTTGTTGTTTTACTTTTCTAAAGATTAACTTGACCTCATAAAATATGTTCTCATTCATTCCTTAAACTGATTGTGACAAGCTTTTAATCATACTTTTATTTCAAAATATCCATCTCTTATTACGTAATTCATCTTCGATTGCTTATGGATTTTTTAAAGAGAGACTGGTAAGCTTACATCTAGAGCAACCCAATGGACTAAACATTTTCAATTATAAACAGACCTAATCTTGAAAATTAGAAACGTCATTTTAACAGATTAAAAAAAAAAATTTATTTATTTATGAGTGGTTGTCAGACAATTTTCAAATTTCAGCCAAAAATGAACCGAGAACTTGAGTGTATCTAGACTATTATAACCTAAATCAATAAATAATTGTTCTCATTTTTATAAATGTTTTTTTCTAAGATTTCTCAAGTTCTATGATAAATCTAAATCTTGAACTGAGCGAAACAAAGCAATAATCTTTGAGAAAGAATTTTACTTTGAAATAATAATAAACCTCCTTTGGTAGTCCCAGCCATATAAAACGGAAGCATGAGTTATTTCTTGAGGGTTTGTTGGACGCTGGACAAGATTGGTCATTCAAAAAGATGGGATAATTAATGAATACTTTATTATTCTGCTGATAATCTAAAATTTCATTGATCGGAGAATCTGACCCTCTCCGTTACTTTACGCGAAAGAGTAGGCAAGAGATTGTATGGTAGGATAATAGTTACTGTTTTTGTACTGGAGAATATATAATATTAAAGTATGAAAGCTTGGACATAATTTGATGGTAACATTCCAAATTGGCCAGTCCTCTTAACCCTGCCATACATCCAACCCTCGTCTATCTGATCCCCATCAACGATAATATCACCCTCTTTGAAGCTGACCTCGTCACTCTCCCTTGCATTGTAACTATATATTGCCCTATAAGTCTGATAAATACATTATTACGAGTACTCCTCCTACAAGTCCTCAATTCCATAGAGTCGACTATTCTTCCTCAGCCGTCTACTTTAGAGCCGTTTAGAGATACACAAACTGTAATCTCGAAGGATTTATGACGTTTATGCTGCATTATTAAAGACAAGCAAGAAGAATAATAGTGAAATAATTCTCAGAAATAAATAACTGATCAAAGAAGTGGTGATAACTACCATAAATGTAGAATGTGATTGCAAACATGGACCGGAACTTGATTTCAAGTAAAAGAACAAGCTATTCGGAACTCACGGCGTCGTTTCTCGGCATTTCAAAAGATTCGTTAATACTATTTGGATTGCTGGTTGGGGAGGACACTGTTACGATTGGCTGGACAATATTGGAGTGGTTATTAATGTTATTTGAATATCTGTTATTCTGAGTGTATCCTGCATTTTCATCCTTTGACATTCTTACATAATTCAAGTCGTTATTCTCATACTCGGCAACATTTTGATGAAATCTTAAAATATTAATTATCAGCTAGTGAAAGTAAAAATTGAGTATCTTTAAAAGCCAATATGGAAATTGAACCTAATTGTGGATCTGAATACAGGTGAGACACCCAAAAGGTTGGGTAACTTGATTAAATTTCATTTTTGCGTTTCGTATATGGAGGGTTTGGATTAAAATGAATGTTAAACGATTCTCATTGGCTGTTTTAGTTTTTTAATTCAAAAGTTACCGAACATTTCGGGTGTTTTACCTTTATAAAAATGGACTATTTGTAAAATTATGAGTCCGTTGTTTTGTAAAAAGGTTCACATGAAATTGGTACTCATTCTCCTAACTACAAGTTGGAAGAGACTACAAGCATTAGATGCTTTTATTTTTACTCTTGTTTTAATGGAAAGTTTTCAAATTTTTCTGATACACCAAATTCAAATGCACACAAGACTGTGTGCTTAATCATTTGTCCATGAGAGCCTGTACGACTTTTTGGACTTTTATCGATTAGATCTCTTCTCTAAATTCACTAATGCCAAAAGTTTAGAGGATGCAAATTTCAAAGATCGAGATACAAGATTTGTGTGTGAATTGTAACTAACCGGTCATGAGTAGGTGATGGATTTGACCTGTAGTTGTTCGTATATCCAGAATCTCCTGTAAGAAGAAAATCATTGAGATCGATTTGAAGATAGATAATTTCCATATGATAAATCAGAGTGTTTCTCAAATCAGAATAGAAAAGAAAATTTGCATATCAAATCGATCGGCACCATATATTCATGAGAGATCGTGAAGAGTTTCTTTTAGATCAACTTTTTGCCTTGGTTCTTAAATATCGCGCAAAAAAACATGGTTTCCTTAGAATATGGTCTTGAATTTCTTCAAAAGCTCAATATTTAAAGGTTATTTTGGGTCTAATTTGGTCTTAAATTTAATGTTTACAAGACAAAAAAGATGAAATAAAAGAATGAGAAATATAACAAGTCGTAAAAAAAATTTTTATTAGAGTTCAAACGTGGTGCCCTAGCAATCTAAGAACTCTAGATTTTGGATAATTAAACTTTAATCAAATCTGCAATAATGATGGTGAGTTGAGAAATGTGTGGTTAGTTCTCTCTTCTCAAGAAGAAAATCAATAGGTTTACACTCAAGGATTGAAAAAAACACCAACTCAAAAAACTTGGATAGAATAAAATAATAATCTTTTTTATCATAAAGGATAGACAGGATTATGCAAAAAATATATATATTAATGACTCCTCCTTTATCACATGTAGAAAGAAAACATGGATCTAGCGCCAATCGAAACGACTTTGATTATGATGCATTCAATGCGTCAATAATTATTTGGTTAACTAAAAAGTATTGCTCAATAGAAAAAGAGAGTGAAGTAGCAATAATAAATGAAAGAATAGTTGCTAAAGTAAAAATTTATCACAAAATGTGATTCACACTTGTGGCAGAGGATGTTCAATGAACATTGTTGATACATAAAAAAGATTCTCAGATTCATAAAAATGTGTTGTTTTTCAGACTTTTATCTATCAGTAGCTAAATATACTTTTCGATAATCTTATCAAACTGTATGATTTTTCATTTAGATCGAAAATATCAATTTTATTTGGGTAAATTTTTTCAACTTACCACTTAGAGCAGAGCTGTATCTTTTTCTATCACTTTCCATTTGAGCACGTTTGTTGGATTGGTTCTGATAAGAAAACTAAATTAATTAAATTTTCTCATAAAATTCAAGTATATTTACATTGCTAATGAGGCGAGAGTTGGCCGCAACTCTCTGCATTTCTGGGGTATCAGCGACGACTGTAAATGTACTTGGCTTTGGGTAATGACTTAAGTTTATCGGTTAATAGAAGTAATTACGCTGCACAAAATGGTTTTTTTTCGTAACCTCTATAATTGTTCATGTTCAAAATCATTCCACAGACATGACACCGAAAGCATTGTTTATGCCAGATCTAAATTGATAAGAGATGCTTCATACTTGATCCAAACAGCTTAATCTTTCCATGGGATATACTACTTTTCCACACAGAGCACATGGTTTGTTTGAGGACATTTTTTGATATTTGAAAAATTTCTAAAATAACGTTTAAACAGTAAAACAAGAAAATTTTAAATAATTCTTTCGTTATATTTAGTCCATAATTCAAATGTCTTTGAGATCAAAATTCTATCGACTCACTTCTATCATTCGTCAGAATGGAGGAGTAATGAATTCTGTTGTATCACTCCTCAGGTAACTTTGAAAAATTAATGTGTAGAACTGATGAACTCAAGGATGGAAAGCTAGTCGGCGTTGATCAATATGGAAATAAATACTTTGAAAATAACAAGTACTTTGTAGGAAGGAACAGATGGGTCGTTTTTGGTAACAAAGCTGGATGGGACTATGATGGCTCATACATCTCCCCTGAATGGCATGGTTGGATGCATTATATGACTGACAAAACTCCAATTGAAAACCCTCCAAAAATAGAAAAATGGATGCAAGAACACTCACACAATAGAACCCTTGAGCCAGAAAATAAATATGTTCCTTATTCAACTGTGAAGCAGAAAATTCAGCCCTGGACTCCGCCAAAAAATTAGATTATTTGAGGTTATAACAAATATATAGTTCACCAATATAAACTTTTTCATTTTTTCCTCTAATCATTCGCGTATTAAATTTTTTTCTTTCTTAGTTTCTAGAGAATGCTGAAATATTGGCTTCCTGCTATAATACAATATCATTTCACGCATTCACCAATGAGAAGAGAGAAATAGCGGGGATTCTTGTCGGAGAATTACTAGATAAGAAGATCCGAATATGCCTAGCTATCCCAATTCGCCAATTATTCTCTGCTCCGCATAGAGTTGAACTTCACCCGGGAGACTTGGTTTATGAGACGAGTAGATTAGAGGTAATTCTAATTATTTCTAATCTTGCTATAGGACCTGAAGATAAAGTTTAAAAGAAATATTGAAATGATTGGATGGTATCATTCACACCCGCATATATCTGTATTTCCTAGCAATGTTGATATCCAGACACAGCTGGACTATCAGAGAATGGCCTCAAACTCTGTCGGCATCATCTACTCTGCCTTCTCTTCAGATAAAAAACAACGAACCGATGTATCTAAATACTCCGAGGAGAATACAATGATATGCTTCCAATCGTTCAATTCAACGGAATATAAAAGAATCAACCTGATTCTAATCGCGGATAATATTTCAAGAATAACGTTAGAGAACAAAGAAATGATTAGAAAGGCTGCTGCTCTCATAATCCGTGAGGTTGAAGATGAATTATCTTATATCATTGATTTTATCAAGGGTAAAGAAAAATTAGAAAACACAAACAATTCTTCCGAGGAAAACGACTACTATAAGAGACTTCAGGATTTGGGAGAAAGATTCAAAGTTGACCATACAGCCTTTAAAATTTACTTGAACAAGCAAACAAATATCCTCTATAACATTCGATCAACCCTTATAAAGCCAATCACATTTCAACTCAGATCAGAATCATGAATTTATACCTAGATTTTATATCATCAACATCATTCTTTATTATTCAGCGAGTATTTCTAAATTAGAAATTATTATATTTTATTCGTTGGAAGATTAAAAATTAAATTTTCATTAAACTTGTTTCCATCTTGGATTTTCTGCTAGAATTTATATTTCTAGCTCTACAAAGAATATTTCATTCGTTTATGATCTAGGACAAATATGAATCTCTAAATTGATAAAACAGACAGCTGAATACGCCACAAAATGAAGCCTTTAATCATAAGAGTATATTCATAAGAGTTACTCTAACAGTGAATGAGGCTTGAGGTTAGTTTCTGAGACTCCACTACTTGCGATAAAAGAACCCACTTATCTGGTTTACGATCCTTCAAGATGTTAATTTAAATTCATATTTCCGCTCACTACTCATAAATGAAACACTAGAAATATAAGAACCAGCGCGTTTTACTTGGTAAAATTTTCGTAAATAAGTGTAAATTTGACGCAGCATGACAGAAAATATCAAAACAGTTCCTTTTGACGACTTTCCTTTAAGTGAAGAGTCGATAAAAAAATTGGAAAATAAAGGAATCAAATCACTTTTCCCAATTCAAGCCTCCACTTTCGAAGCTGTTTATAATGGTGAGGATGTTATTGGCCTAGCCAGAACAGGAACTGGTAAAACTCTGGCCTTCTCACTGCCTCTTATCGAGAAATTACGCCAATTCGAGGGAATAAACTTTATAAAGAACCCCCTTGTTATCATATTAGCACCGACTCGTGAATTAGTTTCCCAAATTGCTCTCGAGGTCAAATCTGTTTGTGATTTGAAAGTTTTAACTCTGTATGGAGGAGTTTCATATGAACCACAAATAAGTGCACTACGCTCTGGCGTCAATATCGTCGTTGGAACCCCTGGACGCATAATGGATATGTTAGCAAAGGAAATTTTAATTCTTGACTCGATTAACCACGTTGTTCTTGATGAGGTGAGTTTCAATCAGCAGAAGCAAAAATTAATTTATTCTATTCAAATTCATTCTCAATCTGTATGGGTTCTTTAATTTTATTTTATAGGATTTTCTGAGTTTTTATCTGAAATCTTTGATAAATACATGTGCAAAATTTTTCTGTTTATCCTCATCAGCGTTTTTAACAAGATCTAGGAATTATTTATTTTAACATGAAAGATATTTTTATATTGTATTTTTTATAATTTCTTTTCAGGTAGATCGTATGCTTGATATGGGTTTCAGTAAGGATGTGGAGTCAATCCTCTGCTCTCTGTACGACAAGAAAGAAGCCAAGCCACAAACCCTTCTCTTTTCTGCTACCATTCCAGGCTGGGTTAAGGATATCGCCAGTAGATATCTGGATCCTAACCATAAAGTCATCTCTTGCATCGATGAAAATGAAACAAAAGCCTCTGAAAATGTCGCCCATCTCTCCCTCCTGTGTCCTTTCAATGAAAGAGCTTCTACCATTTCAGATATTGTGAAGGTATGTACTGCCACGTGACCTTTAAATAAAAAATATCTCGAGTTTTTTTAGATTTTCAAGTCTTTTGGAGAAGTACTAGTTTTAATAATTGATTTAGGTCTATGCTCCAGGCAAGGACTCGAGAACAATAGTATTTTGTGTCACAAAAAAGAATGCCGACGAGCTATCAAGTACCGCTTCAATGGCCTCTGATAGCCACGTTATGCATGGCGACATACCTCAAGAGAAACGCGAGATTGTCCTCAATGGATTCCGCAAGGGAACCTATAAGATCCTTATTACAACTAATGTTGTCGCTAGAGGCATAGACGTGCCCAACGTGGATCTCGTCATACAATGCCAGCCGCCGAATGAGATCGAAGACTACATTCATAGATCTGGCCGGACTGGTCGTGCAGGTCGTAAGGGCATCTCCATTTGCCTCTTCACTCCCAAGGATGAGAATCTGCTGAGAGAGATAGAGAAAGCGGCTTCTATCAAGTTCCAAAAGATTTCACCTCCCACAGTCCAAGATATCGTTCTGGCCTCTGGGGATGAATTGGCCAAGTACGCTAAAGCTTTTTCATGTTTGCTAACCAAGGTTTTAGCACATCAGAGATACTTTATAATAAGATAGAGGGCTTACTCAAGAAATACTAAATTGCAAAATTATCGAGTTGATATTTTAGTATTCTGCATTACACATTTCCAGGTTTTATTTTAACTGATAGCATTACTCATAAGTAATAACAATAACACAATTTATGTAATTAAAAACTATTCCAATTTAAGTGCATACAATTTCACATTTCCGATAAAATCGACTGCCTTCTTAGAAATTTTCATCTTATATTTTTTTGTTGTATTTTAAAACCTTAACAAGAATCAATCTGATATCATTCTAACCCATCAGATCATTTCTCGGTATTCCCGAAAAGACATGGGAGCAGTTTATGCCCTCAGTGGAGAACATTATCACAATGTTGACATTTGAAGATGCTACACAGAAAAAGGCAGTCGTTCTAAAGCGTGCCCTCTGTTGTGCTTTGGCGACCCTTTCAGGAAAGTCTGACGGCATCGAGTCTCGTTCTCTGATCAACTCCAAGACCGGTTTTGTTACCTTTAGACTGGATTTCCTTAAAAAGTCTCCCTTATCAAAGGCAGGCTGTTACAAAGCCCTTCGGACCAACATTGCCGATGAAGTGGTGGAATCATTGCGTTCGGTACTCTTTCTTAAAGACAGATCTGTTAGTTTATCCTTGATCAAAATTTCTTTCAACTTTTAGAAATTATTTCTTAATTTTTCTAGGGTTTTGTGTTCGACATTCCATCCGGTTTAGTTGATCAATTCGAGACCAATTGGCAAGACTCAGATACCTACACGTTGAAGAGAGTCAATGTCCTACCAGAAATCGAGTCAACCAGTGACCTAGAGAGTGGTAAGATTGAACCTAGAGATACCAAACCCCAGACTGGCTATCGTCCTAATAGCGGGAATGCCCGTTTTGCAGGCCGAAACACTTGGAATCGTCCCACTAACAAGACTAATGTAAAGACACATAACAACAATCTCAGCTTCTCCAACAACAAACGTAGCTTTGATGGAAACAATAAGAAATTCACTCCCAAAAAGACGAAACTCAGCTAATTTAAGAAAATGTATATTTTTAAAATATTAAAAATCTTCAATTATATTGAATGAGTTGTTATCCTTATCCAGTATTTTGTCAGCCTTTTTGTCAATGACAAACACTCTTTTTTCAACAAAGTCAAAGGTATTCTCAGAGTTGTACAGCTTGGGGAATCCCAGCTGATTCAAAATTAAATCAGCAGAATAGTTTATGTAACTTGTCATTTTCTTACAGTCCAAACCTATAAAGGCCACTGGAAGAGTGAGATTAAGGAATTTAGTCTCTATCGCAACAGCCTCTTCGACTAAATTTGAAACATATTCAGTTGTTGGCTTGACGTTGACGTAATTATTCAAAAGGACCGCGAAATCAGCGTACAGAGAACTGTCACGGAAAATGTTATCAGTGCAAGCTGTGAGACCATGAAGAAGTGACTTTTTCTTGAGCGATTTGATAGCAGCGTAGGAGCCGGTAAAGAATATAGATTTCATGACTGAATAGGCAGCTAGCCTTAGACCAATCGATAATTCGGATTTGTTGACCCACTTCTCGACCCAGTATTTCTTCTCTTTGTGATATTCAAAATGCTCAGTAGTGTCGATGAGCGATCTGAGTTCTGCCTCGTCACTAATATATTGTGTTAGCAACGACGAGTACATTTCCCCATGCATATTTTCCATGGCAATTTGAATTCCAAAGAATGCTCTAATCTCGGGTATTTCTATTGACTTGCTAAAGTTCTGAACAATGTTCTTGGAATTACCGGAATCTTCAGTGGCTAGATAAGCAATGATGATCGATAGAAAGTGTCTTTCTGATTCATTCAACTTGTCCCATTGTTTAGAATCTGAAACTGTGTCGATCTCTTCGACGCTCCAAAAATTGGCAACAACCTGCTTATAATATTGCCATACATCATTATAGTGAATAGGAAAGATGACAAATCTATTTGGATTATCGGCTGTCAGAATTTCAGTACTATCAACTGTCATTTTTAAATTTTTAGTTTAAATTTTTCACATTCATTTAAACGATTGCGACGGTGTGATTTGAAAATTTGTTTAGTTAGATTACAAAATAAGATTACTAGAAAGCCGGGATAATAAATCGTTTATCCCAGATGGTATTATCGTTATTAATACAGATATCCGATTAGCATCATTATTGAGATATATCAATATCAAAAGCTTTTTCAGAGTTCTATTATGAAATCGCATTGGATAATAAATGATTAGATTAACTCCAGAAGAAACTTCTATATTAGAAAATTATTCAGAGGACGATTATAAATATCTTTTCGATGAAAACTGTATGCGGATATAATTTTAATAAATTTCACTCTCTAACCTTTCTATCTTTCCAGGTTTTGACGCTATTCAACTCGATAAAGATGATGTAAATGAGGATTCTAATAGCAAAAAACTCGTTCTTGCAGCAAAAATTGGAAAGTTTCTCCTTGAAAAGATTCATTCGATTGAACTTGATTTAAATCAAGCCAAAATAATAATCAATTTACGCGATCAAGAGGTAAAAGCACGCCTTTATCAATATTTAAATACTTTTCTCATTCCATTTTCTCTTTTAAATATAGATAAATTTTCTTAAATGCAAACTTTCCGCAAATGAAGCATTCATTCAAAGCTACAGTCGCACTTCCGGATATGAAGAAGACGATAATCTCAGCACCATTTCTTCCACTGAGAACACTTCATATCAGTGAGTCTAATTATAATTGTTATTAAATTGATAATATAAATTCGATTCAAAACATGTCCTTTGTAAATGAATTTTTAGTATGGATAAGCAATTTCGTGGGTAAGTTTCTGAAAATATTTCATAGTTGATCATAAAAAAATATTAATATCAACCTTGCGACAAATAGTTTGCTAATCATTTGTGAATGCAATCTTATAGATCATCGTCATCCTAAAATAATGTCTTTGGAGATGTTATTCTATCCTTAATTTCATGTATCCTTTTCAGATCAGATAGTGGAGTTTTGGCCTCGCTCTCTTGTGCTACATTTGATAGTTTATCTCGAAAGATACGCGAACTTGAAGATGAAAATTCGAGAATCAAACAAGAGGTTAGTCACCTTGACATCATTTCGAGCCCTGTCTTCCTACTTTGTAGATGTTTAGATAAGATTGTAGCCCTTCTGCTTTTGAAATATGAATTAGATTTCTATTCAAGTCTCTCATAAAGTTATTTAAATTGATCTGATTATTTTTACAGAATCTTGTTCAGTGTCAAGTTTAGTAAACTTCTAGACAAGTAATCATACGCTTTAAAATTTCTTTTATGCTTGCTTACATTTAGATCTCTTTTGGTCTGTTGATAGATGAAAGAGGGGCTTGAAAAAATAGATAAAAAGCCAAAAATAAACTTTATGCATTTAGGAAGAAAAAAAAAGACTTGAACTTCCAATATTTGTCAAAATGAGGCAGAAAATGTAACATCAAATCCTTGTTAATTTTTAAATTGGTTTTTAAAGTTTAAATATTTTACTTTTAACCAGTTTTTGGACACTGGCTCCTTGTTAATTGAATATACTAATTTCTTTTAGTTCCTTCACATGTCAGTTGAAGATCGCTCAGGCCAACTGGATGAACACGATAGTAGCCTTGTGAGAGATTGCCTGAAGCAAGTGAAGGCTTCAAATGAAAACTCTGAAAAGCTGCGTGAAGAGTTGAACGCTAAAATCAGCGCTCACAATGAACTCTACACCCAATATCTTCAGTTGAAGTCTTTCAAAACAGAGCTGATCAACAAGCTTGAACACGTGAGTTTCTATCGTGTTGAAGAATAAATCTTGAGTTTAATTACCCCGAACCAAGTTTGTAGATAACTTGAAAAAGTACTGTCTTGGCAGATTTGCTAATCTGAATTCTTCCTTTTATTCTCACTCAAGCTTCAAACAGAAAACGAATTACTCAAGTACCAACTCAAAGATGCATTTACGTCAAAAGAACAATTGACCACACACTACAAGAGTCTCTACGACAAATACGATGAGATCATTACACTTTACAACGATTGTAGAGTTAGTTAATATTATATTTTTGAAACTATCATTTTTTTGAATTGACTATTTCATATCGATCAATGAAATCACTCAAGAGTGAACTAAAAGTCTATTCTATTTCGATATTATTTTCTCACATAGAATCTAATGAGATTTATCGTTTTTGAATCAAGATTTCCCATCTATTGGCTTCAAATACTTTGACATATCTTTGACGAAAAATGATTAAGATCGTATTCAAGTCATGGACGAATAGAATATTAATTGTGAATAAAATAACATTTCCTGGTCCATATTCTACTCTGACTACAAAGAGTATAATCAATTGCTTTGCCGTTTTTAGAAACAACTCCATGTCACACGAAAGCATCTGAAAGAATCCATCGAGTCAAATGAAACTCTTGAATTATCTCAATCCATGAGTCATCTCATTACCGGTAATGAAGGAGGTTCATCTGACAATCTATCGTCTTCAATATTCCCAAATTCACGTGTAAATCCCTTCAAAAAGATGTTAGATTCTCGAAGTAATTCCCTGGCCAGTGAGCTGATGGAGGCAGAAACGTGAGTCATTTGTCCTTCCTCCTAACCAGAAGTGCTCTCTAACATCTCGGGGAAAGCTCATAATATTTCAATGCTTTAAAAGTATTTTAAAAGTCCACCAGATAAATTTAACTTAAAATCATTATTCATTTAAAAGCTGGAAAAATGTTCATAATTTTTCTTGGGAAATTAATTTCAGAGTTCAGACTACTAAGCAATTAGAAAAGTACTAACTAAATATCTCGATGAATCCTAATTATTTCATCATCTAAATATTCAAAATGATAACAAATCAATCATCTTGGATTAAAATAGTAATCTTTTTTCTTTTAAAAGTTTGTTAGCAATTTCTTATTAGATCAAGTTCCAAGGACTCTCATAGAGAGTACATTTTTCACAAGAGTCATTCTCTAATGTGCACCTTACCTGTCTCTCTCTCTCTCTCTCTCTCTCTCTCGCTCTGCACACTAGTCACGATATATTCTGAAATCGATTTCCTCAAATTAATTAAAGCTTGAATTACCAATTCATTCCCAAATTTATGGGGGTATTCTCAACTTTTTAGTACTTTATTCTTCTTTTTCCACAGGCTCAACAGATTGGAGGACATTCATCGCTCCACAGGTCGTAAAGGTAGGTTACTCAAACTTGCAATATGATAATTTAATAATTGCTTTTACTCTTAGATAATCCAATTACCTCTTCACCAATAACGTGAGTTTTCACCATAATAGTCTGATTTATCGCAACTCTCACTGGTTCGTTTATGATGATTTTCCCCCAAGTAATTTTTATCTAAAATGCCTTTCTGTTTGCAGATGTTAAATGGCGGTGATTTATTTGTTTAATTTTTCTCTTAACCATAACTATATGCTCGTTTCAAATCATATAAAATCTTATCTTAATACGATATTTTTTGGATGGCTTTGAAGTTGAAAATTATAATCAAATGGTTAGTTATTGCGCCAGATCATAAAATATTTACACCAAAACCCTTTCTTAGAATTTCTTTATGAATCAGTGAATGTTTAGAGCATATTTATTGAAACGTAAGCCTTGTTTGGTTGTGACATGTGTGAGCGAATCTAGTAGGGAAGTGGTTGAAAGAAAATTAATCATTCAGCATTTGCTATCTATCTACATGTGTTTACGCAAAGCCTCTTGGAATTTACTTAATCAATGAAATTTGTAAAAATAAGAATTTCTTCACCTATGCAAATGACTACACGATCATCATACATCAGAGCTATATGACAAGAGAAATTGTGGTATTTTTTTGTCTAGTCAACCCTAATTCATGTTGAATCTTCTCTATAGATTAGTCAACTTTTTTTATAACCTCGATCTATGTTTTATTGATATTGTGCAAAAGAATGAGTAACGCTTGTCACGTTTTAGAGCCATAATCTCACGGCCCAAGAGTCTCGTAACTCGGCGAATCAGCTTGGAGCAGACGAGTGAAGAACTACGCCTGTCTTCATCGTCAGGAATATTTTCTAACATGACTTACGACAACTGTGATGAAAAGACCCCAATCCAGGAGCTAATACCGAATGGTCGTCTCATCAAGACAACATCGGCTGAGAGCATCACATTAGGTCAGAATGAATCTAAAACCATGGTCGCTAACGATTACAGTATTTACAGCAAGTGAGTGTCCTTACAATGGTTTGATTTCATTTAACGTGGCTGTTATAAGTATGGCGTCAAGAAAATATGCTTTTTTGAGAGCATATATGCTTAAAAAATAGGCTTTTATTTTCAAAATAATATTATTTTTTTATTCATCTAATAATTCTGAACAGCAATAAAGTAGTGCGAATTTTTTCGTCATTAAAAATTCGAATGTCCGTCATTATTGTCCTCAATTTGGAAAAGTTTCTTTCCACATCAGCAGAAGAAGGTTGGCAATTCCTAAACAGCGCATACGTTGTGGGACAGACAAGTTCATTCTTAGACTGTAATAGATTGGCAACTTCACTTCCACAGATACGCTTTGAGATATAAGATTTTAAATTTATTGGAATAACATGATGTTATCGTTGCAAGATCATTCGTTAAACCTTCTGTATTAACTGCTTTCTTTGCCCTTTTGATCAGTATTCCACTATCTGAAATGTTATTGATGATCGTCTTACTTCTGCCAGACCATCGCCACTTTAATTCCTAGTTTATTGATGAGCTTTCTGATGCCTGGTGAATCTATCTTTCTCAAAGGAATGTTGGAACTAAGAAAAGCTCGAGTAAACTCTTCGTTCCAATTTACTCCCCTCGTGAAAGATACTCTCCGCTGAATCTTGGCAACCTTCTTCATTGTTTTGTGTTTTTTTTCTGTAGATAAGTGCTGCTTTATCGACGAAAGTTTGGGCTTTAATATTGTAGAGCATATTTTGCAAACTAATTTTCCTTTCTTGTTGATACATAAATCATCGGCAAAGGCTTTAACGTACTTCAACTCAGACATGCTTTCTGAATAATGAAAATGATAGTAAAACCTTTGCATTTTGAGAGAAAAGAGATAGGCTGCCGTGGATGAATAGACCATTTAGTATATTTTATATCGAACTCAAAAAAAGCCCCTTCATCGAAAAGAGTGTTAATTCCCCCTCATTAATGAAAATATGAAAGCGATAAATAAACAATTATCGAATGTACCATAATTTTGTCA